>JACFYI010003614.1:1156422-1171978 GCA_014898755.1 Handroanthus guayacan | reverse complement strand
TTTTTTTTTTTTTTTTTGTGACGGAATTAGTGACCACTAGGTGTCGGTCACTAATTTTGAACCAACCAGTGACGAAATTAGTGACTGCTTAAAGTCGGTCACTAAATTAGTGACTGCCAAAATTTTATATGAAACAATTAGTGACCGCATTTGTGACGAATAAGTATCGATCACTAATTTAGTGACCGATTAGTGACCGCTAAACGTGCGGTCACTAATTTCATCACAAATCTGGTAACTAAATCGGTCACAAATTTTCTTTATAAATAAAGTGTAATCAGTGACCGATCAGTCGCTGATTTGGTCACTGATCTGTGATCGCACGGAGCGGTCACTAATCTACGGTCACAAAAGCCAATTTTTTTGGTAGTGCATGATCATAAAGCATGCAGTTCCAAAAACTATTGGGAGCACTAAGTCTGATGAGGGTGTGCCAAGTTGTTCCTTAAGGAACTAAAGAAATGTTTGCCAATAGCGTAGAGGCTGAGACAAGCATGTTTCTAGTTAAATTGTTTCAATGAGGTAAGAAAAAAGGAAGTTAAGGGAGTACATAATAGAAATGTCTCGTACTTTTCCAAACTAAAGGAACAAAAGCTATAGCTGTCTGCATTTGGTTTTTCTCTTTCTGCACAATACAATCAATATATAGTGAGTTATAATGCTCAAAAGATAAATGGTCTCTTAACGAGCTCATTTCCTTAGTGTGTGCAACAAGTGGGAAGACTAAAGCAAGAGAGGCCAAAAATAAGGTAAGAAAGCTGTGGTAGGGACACCATAACAAAAAGTACAAAAGAAGCAGGATTTGAAACCATCTTGTTTCTTTTGTAAGAAGGCTAGACACAAAAGGAAAGACTTCGGTTTGTTTTGAAGTTAATTTTACTTCTATACCTGAATACACTTGGTGAGTAGATTTTGATGCTACTACTCAATGTAGGTGTATTTGTGCAAGGTTGTCTGAAAAAGCCAAGTGCCAATTGATGCTAAAAGATTCATCTTTTGTGGGCGATGGCAAATTAGTGGTAGTTGTAGCCATAAGGATCTATAGGTTCTTATTAAAACTAGTTCTTTTTGGAATTGGAAGAGACTTTCATAGAATCGTCATTTAGAAGGAATTTGATTTCCCTTTCCTTTTTGGACACATTTGTTTACTTCTTCCAATTGGAAGCATTAAATTTGGTGTTTTTCTAAGTTCAAATCTAATTTGAACTCGTTCCTTATGTATGAATGACAACCTATAGTTATTGGATACAATTGCATCTCATAATGAATATTGCAGATAAGTTCTAGTGGTACAAAATAAAAATTAACTGAGAAAGATTATACAACATACATTCTCAATGAGGTTCCAACAAAAGTAATAGCTAAAACCCCTTATAAACCATGGAAAGAAAAAGATAGCATTAGGCACTTACACATTTGGGGTTGTCCAGCTGAGAGAAAGTCAAATAGGCCAACTGAAAGGAATTTGGACTAAAAAACTGTTAGCTGCTACTTTAGTTGGATAATCCGAAAGATCTAGGGGTTATTAATTTTATGATTCCACTGCTCATTCCTTCTTTGAGATGAGAAATGCTATATTCTTTGAGGAAGTTGAGTTTGTAGGGAAAGATATGATCAGAAACGTGGCTTTTGGAATTTATTTCTCTTCCTACAATTCTGCTGACAATATTTTCGTACCTATGATTGACATTGATCAAAAGGCAAATGCAAACAATTAAAACAAGGGTAATAAATTCCCTAAAGTGAAGACATTGTTTCCAAAAGAGCAAACTCAACAACCTCATGAACAAATATTATAAAGGAGATCCACTAGAGAAAGAAGAAATACAATTTCAGATGATTATATTGTGTTTCACCAAGAACATGAACTGGACATAGGAGTAATGGATGATGATCCAATCAACTTCCATTGAGTCTTACGAAAGTGAATTGATGCCATATATAATGAGATAAAGTCCATAAAAGACAATAATGTTAAGGTCTCGTTGAATTGCTTGAAGGTGTGAAACCTCTTGGTTGGAGATGCAAATCTAAGACCAAATGGGAGTCAAAAGATATTGTCGATATATAAGGTTCATCTTGTTGGAGAGGGCTTTATTCAAAAGGAATGTATTGCTTATAAATAGGCTCTCTCTTTGGTTTCTCTGAAAGGCTCTTTTAGGATTACAATGGCACTTGTGACTCATTTCAACCTTGAGCTACATCAGGTGAATGCAGAGATTGCATTTATCAATAGTGGCATTGATGAGACAATATACATGGTGCGGCCAGAAAACTTTGTGATAGGTGACTTAAAGAAAATGGTTTGCAAATTAAAGAAATCCATCTATGGGCTTGATCCAGATTCCTGTCAATAGTATCATAAGTTTCATCAAATTATCACCTCATTTGAATTTGAGGTAAATGCAGTTGGTGATACCATAAGTCTATTAGGAGTAAATATATCTTTCTAGTAGTATACGTCGATGACATATTGCTTGCTAACAATGATATAGGCTTATTGCATGATACAAAAGATTTCTGATAAGAACCTTGAAATGAAAGATCTTGATAATGCCTTTTTTGTGTTGGATATATAAATACATCGAGATCACCATCAAGGTATTATTTGGCTCTAAAAAAAGAGCTATATCAATAAAAGTTTTAGGAGGTTTACGATAAAAGACTGCAATCCAAGAGATACCCCTATCACTAAAAGAGACAAGTTTAACCTCAATCAATGCCCCAAGAATGAGATTGAAATAAAGGAGATACAAAAGATTCCTTATGCTTTAACAATTGGAATTCTGATGTATTCTCAAGCGTGTACGTGCCCAGATATAGCGTACATTGTTAGGATGTTAGGCAAATATTTAAGTAATCCTGGAATGGATTATTGGAAAGCAGCCAAATAGGTTTTGTGATATTTACAAGGAACTAAAAGCAACATGTTCACAAGTAGGAAATCAGAATCCTTGGAGATCATTGGGTATGCTGATTTTGATTTTGTAGGATGCCATATTGGGCTATACTTATTTGTTGGCTGGCAGAGCAATATCCAAGAAGAGTGCCAACCAGACACTGATAGCTTCCTTCACCATGGCAGCTAAGTTTATAGCCTGCTATAAGGCATCAATTAGGGATATAGCTCTGAAACTTTGTCACTAGGCTGTGAATTATGGATGGCATTGAAAGACTATTAAAGATATTTTGTGACAATAAGTTAACCATGTTGTGTTTGAACAACAAAAGGAACTCTTCAAAGTCTAAGCATATCGATGTCAATTTTCTTGTTATTGAATAAAGTATCTAGAGTAGTTAGGTACACATAGAACATATTGAGACAAACTCCATGAATGAAGATCCACTCACCAAGGGTTTATTACCCAAGGTGTTTCATGAGCATACTATTGGTATGGGTTTAAAAACCTTTTGATGATATGCAGATTTAGTTGGAGTTTGTATTTGGATGTTCTATGATTTCAGGCGTGCATTTCTATTTTTTTTTTTTTTTTTTGGCTGCAGAACAAAATGTAAAGTTCCACACTTTAAATATGTTTTGCCAGCTATGGTATGATCTCACTAAAGAATAAAGTAGGACTAGTTGAAAATAGGCATGTCAAAATTAGTTTATATGTAATTTCTATGCTACACATCCATACTCGATCTATGTCGTTGAATATATTGGTATGGTGACCATTGATGGGCCGGGTTATGGATTCGTATAATGAAAGCTGCTTTGGTTTCGTATTGATAGATAAATTAATCAGATTTTAACTAAGAAGGTGTTTCAATGTACAATAGTCACTTTGGTGCGCGCGTGTTAGGTAATACAATTAATTTCGAATTTAATATGTAGCCCAAGTGAAAAATTGTTGGATTTTTTTGATATCCTATGTGAGCTTACATGTAAAAAACAATTGTATTATAGGCTATCTAATCAAAAAGCTGATTAAGTGGTCTCTTTAGAGGGCTCTAGAAACATCTATTGGGTATGGACTTTAATGTTTAGAAACCTAGGATTGATGGAACCCTAATTAGCATTGTATATAAGGAATCATTTGGCTTGTGGTCTCTAAGTAGATTTGAGAGTCAATTTGCACTGCCTTGTCATAGAGTAAATTTTTGAGATAACAAATTATGGCTTAGAAGCACTCAACCCTTGATAATTCTACAGTTCATAATGGTGCTCATGGATCCAAGTATTACATTACAAATTAAGTTGTCAATTCAAAATTATGTCTCGTGATTTACATGTGTTCATGAGTTATATGCAATTATGATTTGCATTAAAATTTTTCCAACTTTACTATCTCTAAATTTTCATCACATATCAAGCGCTACACACAGTTACTTTACACTAAATTAGGTGACCTTTGGTTTGCAATATATTCTAGCCAAATCTTCAACCAAAAACCTAGATTTTATTAAAAATAGCATAAAGTCAAACAAAGCTTCAACAGCTAACCGAAGAACCAGTAGATCTAGCAACACATTAATTATGGTAGAAAATTGAGGGATTATTAAATGAGATGATAATAACTCTTGACATATAAGCTCCCATTTGAAATATGGTTTCAAACAAAGTAATCTCAGTTTGTAAATTTCCCTAATTTACATCAATCTCTCAATAAAGAAAATAAAATATTAAAAAAAAAACCTCCCATAAGAGAGTCATATTCCAATGCTTTGAAATACTATCAATAACATTTGAGACCCTACCTCGAAACACAATTAGTTTTCTTGTGATAATTCTCAAATTTCCGTCGCCTAACCAAGAATCACCTCAGATGGATATAGCTTTCCCATTTCTAACATATCATTTAAGAACAACAAGAAGATATTTTCCAATAAAAGTACTACTTTTTTGTCAAAGAAAGATTGCGCCTAGCTCTTGCATGAATAAAAGCAAAAGATGGGTAATAATTAGCCTTGAAAATACGAACAACAAGTGTATCCAAGAAATTGTGCAAATTTAGGGACTAGACCTGTTATTTCACTATTTGAACAATCTACCTTCAAATCCCATATCAATGAGGTCGCAATTGTAACACCCCGAGAATTTCCTAAATAAAATTTTGAATAGTCGATTTTTCGGAACTCTATTCTATTTCAAAATCACAAGCATCGTTTTAATATCAAAACACGTTTAGTGCATCTGAAATTTTTTTGAGCAAACACGTTTCATTTCTCATCACTTTTCGACCCAAAAACAAGTCCAAATGGCCCATGAAACAAGCCCATTTCAAGCCCAAAACCTAGCCACTAATGTTGACTATAGAAAAAGCATTTTTGATTCAAAAAAAAAAAAAGAAAAGAAAAGAAAAAGAGGCTGATCTGAAGCTACTGCCGTGCAGCAGCTATAGCTGCACTATGGATGGGATGAAAATCCCATCCATCCATAAATAAGCTCAACCAAAGCTCAAAGAATTCTGCAGAAACTTAACACTCTCATTCCAAACTTTGGCACTTAAACACTACTTGCACTTTGGCTTCTCTTCAAAAATCGATTTTAGCATTTATAAAGGATTCTAGGTGGTGTATTCTCTTTCTCACACTTGGTAAGTGGCTTAAGATATAGTGATTTATGAATAGTTAATGGTTTGATATATAGAGCTTGACATGAATGTGTCTATGGTTATAGGTGTTGTGGGCTAAGCTTGAGTCTCTTGCTTATATACAAAGATTTAGCTACAAGAGGTAAGACTTATGGCTTTCCTCATCTTCTCTTGAGCACATGTTCCTAGTTATCTCCTTGACCGAATGTTTATGATATCAAGTTGTTGATTATCTTGCTCCATTGATAGGTGATGTTCATGAGCTTATGTTGTTGCATGTTGTTCTTGCTATACTAAGCTCTATCCCTTGAATATGTAAATTCCAAGCTAAATGAAACATCTTGACTCCTATACCGATGCTTGGGATTGAGTTTTGAACAATGGATCATGGACTAAGAGAAGAAACAAATTAAAATTTGATTAAAAACAAGAGATATGGACTAAAACCGTATTTTTTTACTTGAAAACGATCTTTCGAAAATTCTCAAAACCAAAACTAAGATTTATAAATGTTATTACACCTAAAAACATCTCAAAAATGTGTATTTGGAACAAAAACGGTAGATTTGAAATGAAAATGAAAGAAAAAGAAGTGACAAATAACTTTTCAAAAATTAATTTTAGTTACTTTCTTTAATTGTTTAAAAATGGTTAGGCTTAGAATTTAATAGAACATGCTTTACAAAAGTTGTAGGAAAAATTATAAGGAATTCGTATAAATTAAAAAAAAATTGCTCTCAGTTACTGTTTCGGCGCTGGAGCGCCCATTCTAGTAGCCATTTCAGCTCTTGGGCACTTGAACACCCGAACGGGCACCGGGGCACCCATTCTAGTAGGTAAATTCCCTCTTTTTGACCCTATTTTGCTAGCTTAAGTCCTTATTTTTATTTCTTCAAGATATTTTAAAGATTTTAAATGATTTTCTTATGTCTGAAGTTAAGACGAATTGTTTATTGAACTTATTTTTTGGTATAAATATCTACCAATTATTATCAATCTCTTTAATATGTCTAAGGATTACGTTTTTAAAATATTTCAAGCTTAGGAATGATTTTTATATGTTTAAAACCCCAATCAAATTGTTTGTATCTATGATTGATTGAAAATTTTCGCTCTCATTGAAACAACCCAATTTTTAAATTGGGCATTCTAACGCCCATTCGAGTTTCAAATATTTATGTTATGATTTTGATTCGCCAAACCCAGTCCACATCTCATTTCTTGAGAATGTTTTAAGCTTTTAAAATAATATCCCTAAGTTCAAGATCCAAACTCGATTTGTATGTTTGATTTATTCGTTCATTTATATGAGCCATTGTGGCTATATGTTTCTGATACGTTCCGTTTGTTCTTATTCTAAACCGTTTGATTGATATGATTTGCTAAGTTCTGAATCATTTGTTTGATATGATCGGCCAATTGAAAATATGCCCAAAGCGGCTATATGATTCCGATATGTTTCTGATATGTTCAGTTTGTTCCAAGCCTATATGAACATATGAATGTTGGGCCCTGGGAATTTTTAGGGGTATCGAATTGGGCGATATTGGGTTGACAATCTGAGTCCTTGGGAATTCCTATATGTTGGATAACTCGAAGGGGTCCTTGAGGTAGGATTCCGAAGAGTTACTCCTGAGACTCGTGGTTGATCGTGCTGCGGTGACTATGTCTCAAATATTGTATGGCTCTCCTTGAGCAATGGCTCGGAAAAGCAAAATAGAGGGATAAGGATTATATGTATGTTATATATTGGAGTTATAAGGGTGACAGATCCACCGAATGTTTGAATCAACTTGATAAGCTTGATTGATATGAATGTGATATATGATTTATGATACCTGTTCGTTCTGTTCGTTCTGTTATTCTAAAATATTATATGAGGTCACATTCATGATTTCTATTCTTGATATGTTCATCGTTGAATCTTGTACTCTAATCCTATGCCATAAGTTTTACTGGGTCAGTGGGCTCATGATTCCATAAATAATCTGTAGGTGTTTAGCCTGGTGGATCAGTATGATTGGACGGCTTCCTACTAGAGTTTCTATTTCCTTTTGGGATATGTAATTATGAATATTTTGGTTTAGATAGTCCTAGTTGTAATACGGATAAGTTTAGCTTGTAATTTGGGCTTTGTAATGTATTTTGAAAATTTTCATCTTGTATTTTGGAACATCTGAATCGTTAAGTTATGATTTTAGCACGTTGAAATTTCTATTTACGGTTCTAGTTAAGTTTAGATCGCGAGTAGTGCATTGGATCTCGGGGCGGAATGCCACTGAAATTCGAGGTGTTACAGCAATCCTCCAAAGCACAACAAAATGCTTCAAGTTGACCAATTGTCTCCTGTGACCCCGTTATTTTTTCCTCATTAATGAGAACTTCATTAAAATCTCCACAAATAATCCACAAAATATTCATAATCTTAGTAAGACAACGAAGTTTACTAAGAAAGATGTCTTGTAGATTGATATGAAAAATCATAAAACCTTAACTGACCTTCATTCTTGGAATCATGTATATACAATAGTATTGATTTAATTGCTCGAGTAACTACTAGGAGTAACACATAATTTCTTTTTTTTGCAGTAAACTAATCCACTAGGGGCTTGTTTACTTTGAGGGATGGGATTAGGATGTGACAAATAAAATGTGTGATTAGATGATAGATGGGATTATTTTATTCAAATAATAACATGTTTACTTCAAATGATTATATGAGGAATGTTGAAATATTATAATTTTTTTCATAAAATGAAATTCCTATATTGTCTTTATTTAATTTCTTTTATTTCCCTATTTCTATTTTCATTCTTCTTTTTTCTTTGTTTTTTATTTCCTCTCTTTTTCCATGTTTCTATTTCCTAATGCTTCCAGATTATTCTTCTTCTCCCTGATCATGCTTCTTTTTCTTTATCTTCTTTTGGTGTTCTTTCTTTCTTTTTCGTTTTTTTTTTTTGTTTTCTTCATTCTACAGAGCAACCAAACAGCTCAGCCATGAGGAGTTGTCATCTTTTTCTTCTTTCAATTTCTTCTTCCAAATCATTCTTCTTTTTCCAATTTCTTCTTTGGGTTCTTCTTGTTCTTCCCATTTTACAGACTGCTCAACCCAGAAGCTACTCTCTCAACCATAAAAATCATTCAAAACCATGGCTACAATACCAACCCAATTAACCCAAGCCAATTCTAAAAAGGGTGAAAAAAATAAAAACAAAAAACAAATCTAAACTTACAAAAGTGGAAGGGAATTCTCATGGTATTGGAGAAGGAGGCGTCCAAACTCCCCTTTGTTTGACTCTAAACATTGGTTTGAAGCTGAAAGTGTGAAAGATAAATTCTTTCAAATTTCTTTTGTTTATGGGTTTAGCATTGGAATGGGTATTTTTTACATTTGCTTTTGAACAAGCCAAGCTTCTTTCTTGAATTATTTTTGTCACAGCTTATAGGTGGGATGAGTTATCCATTGCTCCTGCCGGGCTTGAATTTCATACCGGGCTCTTATCATGTGAAATAAATGGGGTATTAGGTGGAATAAAATAGTGTATATGGCCTAATATCTCAAAGTAAACAGGCCCTAGGTTTACAACTTTATCCACCTCAACACAAACATATTCCATTGTTTAAGTATTTCAATTCTAATCGAGTTTCATTTGGTCTATAAAAGAAACATTTAATCAAGACTATAGTTACAAAGAGTTTCAAAAGAACGAATTGTCAAGGGCGTTCCAAGACCTTGACAATTCTAACTTAAACAAATCATAAGGATTGGCAACATCGAAATAGGTGAGTTAACCTGAAAACCATGAATCTGACTTTTTTTTCATTCCACTCTAAAATTTCAAGCATGGGGAATTATTTCATTTGGGAAAAATTCTTAGAAATTGACATTGAACAAACTCAATTGGGACAAAATGGAGCATTAATTTTGCTAGGAACATCAACCAGAATTGGTTTACTAGAACCATGAGATCAGACACATGAATTTTGTGGACAATAGCATCTTCCTTTTGTAGTGACTAAATAAGAATTGTATCTCCAACATTGGCTTATGTCAGAATCAAATTTGACAATAGAGATGCCACGGCTTGAGTTAGAACATAGTTCCATAGAAAGCATAATATTCATGGTAGGAATCAATTGTAATGGAAGTGAAAACCATAAGTCACATAATGAAAGCCATTAATCAATTACTATATTCGAAGTTAGATCCATGATCAACAAAATTGGCTTCATATCAAGTTGGGTATTTCCTGCAAATGCCTTACAATATCGCATAGTACCACACAGTAGATCAATTTCTCCAAAGGAAATGTTAAGAATCAAGTCATTCTTATCAAGAAGCTAGGGACAACCTTCCATAACGTGCTTATAGTGAAGAGAGTGCTTAAAATTCATAAAAATCTAGTCCCTTCAGGCATAATTAAATCAGTACCCTTCATTGGTTGCATTAACTGTAGAAGATTGAATTTGAGAGTAACAGAGGAATAAACTTTATTAGTGATATTTTTTCTCAGAGAGATAAATTCAAGTCAAAAGTAGGTTCCAGCCAAGAGAAATAAAAAATCAATGCCCATATTCTCTTCCTCTTATGTTAACTTTAAGTTCCAGCCTAAGTCTTCCAATTTATCCATACGCGATGAATCCACATGATGTTTTTATTCAAAAATGTAACCTTAAAAAATAAAAGATAAAAATGACCAGAGAAAGCAAATAGAATTGGAATTAATAAAAATCACAAATAAATTAGCAACCACACAGAAGAAATTAGAGATTGAAATGAACATTGCCGATGAAATTCAAACAACAGGAAAACTTTTCTTATAAGAGTAACTGCCTCCCCATTGAGAGGAAAATTGACTTTCCGTAAAGAGAAAAATTGCATCTCCATTCATGGCAGAAGTCCTTATATTGTATCATTAATTCCTTTTTTTTTTAGTAAGGTTCAAAATTCGTAAGAAAAAAGTCAATCAATGAAAAACTTAGGCATGATGAAAGTACTTAGAAGATATTGATTAACAACACTTGTTGTAGAAAGCTACATGAAACAAGATAGTCAAGTTTTTAATATTTTGAAACTAGGGTTTAGTTTTTCCATCAAATATTCTTAATATTACACCATAATATTTATTGTCTCCTAATCTTCTGGCACCTAAAATTTTAACATGTTTAATATTGAAGTAGCAAAAGGTTTAGATTACAACTAATGCTTCAAACACAGTGAGAGCAAAGTTCAATACTTGTAAGGAATACTAAAGTTCACATGTGATAAAAGAACATTATTGGAGTTGTTTAGAGCATAAAAGTTATGTTTGATATACTAAATCAAATCAAAGTAATTAAATAAAAAATATTAACTTGGATTCACACATGAAATAAAAAAGAAAAAAGAGATCATCATGCTCTTGTTGAGCTTAGCAACAGGAAATTGGGGTAGTAGTTGATCTTCGTGAGTAGAAAAAGAATATGGGCCCAACATTGCATGAATTGATTTGAACCCAGAACTAACTGTTGGTGTTTGATCCATCAATAATTTATTACATTTAAGTCAATAAGAGTGTAATGAGCAAATGATTAGGAAATAAGTTGATACTGTAATTGGCACTTAAATCAATTAGATTTTGGCCTAATTACATGATTGAGAGGTGTTCAATTCAATGGATAAAGTGCCAATTTGGTTGAAATCCACATACTAAGTAGTTATAAACTTGGGAGCAATGAGTAGAAGATTTTGTTAGGTGGTTCATCCTACATTGGAACTTGAGACAAAATGATATGGTGTTGGGGGAATATGAAAGGGCTTGCCCTTCATTTGTCCCACATGAACCATCTCCTGCCAGTCCTGGCCCCACTCGAGCTTGAGCATTTTGATAAATTGTCTCGGGCCATGTGTTAATCTTTTTACTGAAAATTTATTTATATTTAAATATGCAAATTTTTAAATTTCAAATATTTAAATTTTGAATTTTTGAACTATTTGTGTAATAGCAGAAAGGCCTTCTTTTTACGGCTACCGTCAAATGGTGAGTTGTTGCAGAAATAAATCAACTACACTAGCCTGCATTTGTATGGATTAATTTCTGTGATAATATGTATTAATTTTAATGCTCCATCTTGCACCTATAAATAGCATTCTTTAGCAAAACGAAAATCCAACACAAAAGGAAAAATTCTGATTTCCTCTCTATATCGCTCTGATATACTCATATTCCACACTACAATTTTTCTGGCAAATTGAGTTGTTTTTAAAGTGAGCATTTGTAGTGCAACAGTAGAACACTGGACTGTCTTCTTCTGAGAAGAATTTTGTTGCCCCAATGCACTTGTAATGGTGTGATATTTTCTTTAAGGCGATCCAACTTGCTGGAGATTTAAGCAACAACTTTATTATAATACAAAACTGAGTGAAGTTTCCTTTAATCATTTCTGTTTCTATTTTAGCTATTGATTTAGTTTGTTGCTATGTTCCAAAACTGTTTTTCTACATTTGCTTTTGGTTTTTGCAACTGGTTTGAAAATCATATGCTATATGCCTTGGCTTTTTCAATTGATTTATATGAAAACTATTAACTGCCCCATGATTATCTACTTTAATTATTAACTTTTATCTAATAGTTTAATAATTTTAAATTGTTTCTTCTAGCAATCTTGAAGAAGATAGAATTTTGCATTTTTAACTACATTTATATATTCGTAAGGTCGACTTGTTCGATTTACCGAAAAAGTTTTCGGGACAGTTTATCAAAAGCTGGCAACAACGGATAAACATCAAGTTCACAATGAAGGGACTTTTGTTGATGATTTAGGTTACTGAACTTGAACCAATTGGTTAGGATCTCGAAATGACTAAAGTTGCTGAGTGGACCGAGGAGGATTAGTTAGGTCTAGAGATTATTTTGTTGTCACTATCAAATGTCCTTTCGACGTCCACTATTCCAACTTGTATACTTTAAAGTCATTATGGGATGAGTTAGATGAGAAATATAATACTAAAGAGCAAGGGTTCAAGAAATAATTTATTTCCAAGTTCCTAAAGTATTAGATGGTTAAGGACAAATTTGTAACTGAACACACACATGAAATCATAAACCATGGGCAATCCCTGGCGAATGTTGAACTAAAACTTCCTAAGAAGTTTTTGGTTATTTATATTTATAAAATATTGGGAAAACTTCAACATGATTCTTAAAAATTAGAATGGAAAGTTGACTTTTGACGATTTTATTATGGCCATAAGTATCGAAAAGGAACACATGAATCTAATACATGGTGTTCTTCTTGAGTAACAACCTAAGGCAAATATGATCATTTGGAAAAAGAAAAACAATAAAATAAACTATATGAACCCTAGCTCGACATCAATCAATAAAGAAAAACTCAAAGCCAATAAGAAACCCTGGGCAAACAAACCATGATGGATAATGGAGAGGTAGGCCACTGGGCTAAGGGGTGTCCTTTCAAGAAAGTCAAAGGTTAAATCGGATTCTATTGCACCAGCTTTGGTCAACACGGCTATGGGAAACACCATTGGAGCTAGAGATTCAAAAATAGCCATTGATGGGTATGTTTTCTTGAAACCTAAACTTCTTTTAATTTATGAACCTTTTGACTAGTTAATTGACACTGGGCATGTAACACCCCAAAAATTTCCCTAATTAAGATTTTAATTCTTTATTTTCCAAACGATAAATTATTTTGACAATCACGAAAAATTTTCTTATAACCAAAATAATTTTTTACATCCAAAAATTTATCTTGAATCTGAAAATTTGTATATGCATCATTTCCGCTCAAACGAGTGATTTAAGCCCAAAAATTTGGCTCAAATTCATTTAAATTGCAGCCTAATAATTCAAAAAAAAAAAAAGTAAAATAGATGGATTAAATCTTCAAAAAAATCAGCCAACTAGCAAGGGGGGAGGATTTCCCTCGCCAACCCATCAACTCTTCTTCTTCCACAAGTTTTGAAATTTGGAAGACAAGCCCTCAACCAATTCTTGATTGCAAGGGAGCCCTCACCTTTCTCTATAAATAGGAGTGGTATTGTTAGAGGAATTCTTGCTCTTACTAATCAACTCTCACTCTTGCTAGACACTCTCTAGTGCGTGTGTGTATACATATATATACAAACAACTCTCTTGCCTCAAGTTTTCTCTACACATATATATACTTATATCTATATCTTCACTTCAAAGAACATATATGTGTGTGTGTGTGTATATATATATATATAACTTTTAGAATTATCATCAAACTCTTGCAAAAAGGGGAAAAGATAAAGGGAGACACTCCCTAGATTCTAGGTAAGCTTGGAACTCTATTATACATAAGAAATATGGAAAATTTGAGGTTAATGAAATTGTAGCCTAACATATTGTATGATTTTTGGTTTAGGTGGCCAACTTCAAATTCTTTGATCAACTAACCACAAAATTGAATTAAGGACAATTGTAAGACTTATGGCTTCCTTTCTTGCCTCTATGATTATGTTCTTGCTTTAATTCCTTGTAGTATGATATACATTGAGCTTGTATATGTTCTTTGTGATGCCTTTGGACTTATTGGCTCAACACCTTAAGAATATTAATGAAACCTTGGACACTCTTGAGATTTGCTATCCTTGACTCATATATGAACTCTTGATACTATGGGACCCTAAATAAATGGAAGAATTTTAAACAAAAAGTGGAAGAAATGAATATTAACTTCAGACACTTTATTTCCCTAAATTTATAAATTAAAAAAAAAATAAAACTTGAATTTAAAAAGATTATTGTCTCAAAAATGGTTTCTAGAGAAATTTGTTTTCCAACAAAAAAAAAATGGAGCTAGGCGCATTCACGCCCAGCTATGGGCGCACTCGCACCTGGGGCAGAAGCCCTGGCCGAGTGGGTGTGACAGTTTTCGTTTCCGTGGGCAGTCGCGCTCAGTCCAAAATACTTTTAGGTGTTTTCTGACCCTCGTTGGTTACTGTTAGTCCATATTTCACCTCCTTTCAATGTTTTAAAACTTCAAAACTGAATTGTCCTTAATCCAAAGTTCGAATCAGAACAAATACGAACTTGACGTTGGGTTGCCAATTGATTCATTCATCTCAAATATGAAATGTCCGTACGATTTGATATCATCTTGAATATGAAAATGTCCATTCGTTGTGAACCTATATGCATGATAAGTTGGACCCTAAGAACCTCAGATGGGATTTGATTGGGCAATATCAAATTGTTGATTAAAACTCCTGAGAATTCCTGTACGTTGGGTAGTTCGGAGGAATCCTAGAGGTAGGATTCCAGAGAGCTACTCTGAGGCACGTAGTCACTCATTCCTCAAAGCAAATGCAGCGCTCCACGAGTGGCCACTTAAGAAAGCAAATTTGGAAGGACAAGGTTATATGTATGTTTTATGTTAAAGATACAAGAGTAACAGATCTACCAAAAGTTAGTTCAGCCTTACATATTTGTTGACATGAATGTGATAAATTTTGAGCAATTTGTGTGACACTCCAACAATTCCCTTAAAAATAAAATCTTGAATCACCGATTTTCGAATAATAATTCGTTTTCAAAATCACAAACATCGTTTTGACGTCAAATAAGTTTTGTGCATTCAAAAGATTTTTATATATTTAAGCTTTGTTTCATGCCCCATTTAATCCAAACGAGCCCCGAGATTTTTCCAAATTAAAATTCTCGAATCATTGGTTTCGTAAAATTAAACCGATTTTTATAAAATGAAGAACGTTACAATTCCAAAATAAGTTTCACACATCCGAAACATTTCTCTCTTCTAAGCTTCGATTTCTTACAACATTTTCGGCCCAAATACAATCCCTTAAGCCCTATTTTAGCCCAACCTTTTAGCCCACATTTTGACCCATTTATTAAGCATTTCCAAAATAAAATAAAATAAATAAAATGATATTTAAAAATCAGATTTCTGCTGCAGAAAATGGGCAGCCGGATTTGAGTGCAAGGGGGGCATTGTCTTTTGGTAAACAAGCCATGTTTGTTGGTGGAAGTTGG
>JACFYI010003614.1:1122817-1134343 GCA_014898755.1 Handroanthus guayacan | reverse complement strand
AAAGCTTTACCAACATAAATTACTTGCAAGATGTTAAAAAAAGGCATGGAAGACCCATTTAATTATACACCCAAGTTTGATCAAATTGCGTCAAATTTAATCATTTTATTAAGGCACATGATCATCCAAACATCTATTCAAAAAAATACATAGTCAAAACTTTAATTAGTTGATATGTGCATATTTGGGCCTTAATTTTGGAATTTAGAATCATTGAAGAGTTCAAGGATGCCTTAGGAGGTTGTAACACTTACACATCAAAATAAAACTAAAAAAATTTCAATGTAGCTGCTGGACTAGGCATCCCAGTGCCCAAAACGGAAGCTTAAGTCCCCAGAGCAATTAAAAAGTTTTTTGGTCACTGTATTGGGCACTACAATGCCCAAAACAAGCGTTTAGGCACCCAATGGACGACATCAATGCTCACTGATAGTAATTGGGCCATTTCGGCACCGCCGAACTCCGATTCAACCTTTATTTCGACTTACATCATCCTAGAACAATAGAAAACCAACCCATCGATTTCAATTTCCAAAAATAAGATGAAATATGAAACAAAAAAATGTAGCAATCAGCTAGATTCATTACAAACAAATCACTTTTACTAAATCTACCATTTAGCAATAGATTTTAATCCAATTCAAACATCTCCAACACTAAATCTCAATTTAGTGAAAAAAATGAATTCAATTTAAAAACAACCAAGCCACACACATTAGCTTCATGATCTCCAATCCATCAATTGAACCAAAACAACAAAGGTTAAATATCAATTCATCACATCAACCAATGCATCAAAAATCCAAAATCAATGGCATAAGGTGGCTCGGATACCGTTGAAGGTGTTGGTGATGTTCCCAAAAATCAAAGAAATGCAACAGAATTACAATCAAACACAATAAACCATTACATGGCAAGATCATCACCTAGATTTGCTTATGCCAAAATGAAATTGTATTGGAAGAAGAGATTTATCTCAATGTAGATCTCATGAAAAAACTTGATGCAACTTTTGAATCAAGACTTCACAAGTTTTGGTCCTCACTGAGACCTCTTGACTGAGTGATCATGGTGCTTCCAGACCTTTTGTATCTCCAAAAATCTTCAATCCAATACTTGATCTTCTTGAATCCTTTAAATGACTGAACTCTTACACACAAAAAGTACCAAAGTTGCACTTGAAATGCTCTTGGCCAAAAACTCTATTGGAGGAGAAGAAGAAAATATTGACTTCTCTTGATGGATTCATACTCTTCAATCAAAATAGACTGACTTTAGAGGAAATCCACACACCTTAATTGCTAGTCAATTGCTCTTCGATTACCTTGACTAGATAGTAACTTAGAGATGGAAGAAAATATGTGTAAAAGAAGACTTGGAGAAAGAGACAAGATTTAGAAGGAAAATTCGATTTAGAAATATCTAGCCAAATAAACTATACACGGCCAGCCATTTGGGTATTTAAAGGAGGGGCGGCCATGTGGTATTGCCGCATGGCACATGTGGATAGAAGGTTCTAGATCTCCACCTTCGCACCTGTCACACCTCCTTTTAATTTTTGTTTGTCCATTTAATATTCATATGGCAATTTATTTTATCATTATTATATTCATAATTTGATATTGCTAAAATAATATTCTATTAATTTTAAATGGATTCTACCAAGTGGGCCTCCATCGAAAATTAATCCACATGGGCCTCTTGAATTAACCTAAAAGATCCAATTAAATTAACCCATTAATTTAATTAGGCAAATTAAATTAACTCTTTAATGCAAGTGAGTCAACGTAACCCATTCATTTGACTTGACCATGTATTCCAATTAAATTCCAATTAAATTAACTCTTTAATTTAATTGGCTCAATTAACATTTAACTAAAATGATAAAAATCGATGCATAATCAAACCAAATTTATTACCTTTGGATTAATTTAAACACATTGAGTTAATCAGATTAATTTATGGAGATAAATTAATCTAGCCGATTTTGACTAATTAAATTAATCAACTATCTAACACTTTAGATAACCTTTTAAATCCAATTATGATAACTAATTAATAGGCTTTCGTATGCGACC
Organism: Handroanthus guayacan; assembly: GCA_014898755.1. Classification (NCBI taxonomy): domain Eukaryota; kingdom Viridiplantae; phylum Streptophyta; class Magnoliopsida; order Lamiales; family Bignoniaceae; genus Handroanthus; species Handroanthus guayacan. The sequence goes on along the minus strand of JACFYI010003614.1, from coordinate 1,132,265 downwards.
CGCTACGTTCTCTAATTAATTTGACATGAGCTCACAAATCAATTGCAGATTAATTAGTAAATAATATTAAATATTATTATTCCGGTTAATTAAAACTTTTCAGTTAACCCCTCTTAAATTAATCTTTATTAATCTTAAAAGTATCCAATCTCTAGAGAGCATTAGCCTAGCCGTACGCTATGAAGCCCAATTAAATGGATGAATTAATTTTGGTGTGAACCTATCCTCTTACGAGTACCATACAATACAGTTCTTCCATTTTCCACCTCCCAGCCGAGGCCTAGGGCTAAGATATTTATAAATTTCCTAATAACCTCAACAACTATGAATCTATTCTTAATTTCAGTTCATATGGCCTTATCTTTGGAAACACTTTTTCAAATTGTCACACTGCATTGCACAAGAATTTTGGGAACTGAGCATCATAAAAAGCATATGAGATCAACTCATTCTTCGAGATGAGGACATGGGTCCTTTGCTAGAACTCACATACCTCTATGTCATAAATAGAGTATGCTCTATGAGTGCCAGAGCGACCTATTGCTAGGTCAGGCAAACATTAAGACTTAAACACTTATGCATAAGGTAACTATGGGTCCTCAAGTCAAAAAGACTAATTTGTAAGCACTATCGTAAGCTTAGAGAATTTCCATTGTTGATCAACCGCTATGGCTATCTTATTGTTTCTCTAACTGGAGTCTCTGATAAACTTGTTTTCCAACAAGTACCCATTGATGTGTACCAATGTCTATGCATTGTTTGCCTATGAAGCGAGGCAAATTTTAACTCTTTGAATATACATTCCAACGCAAGTCTATTCAAATCTAAGATGTCCTCATGTCAAATATTCTACAACTTGGAATATTTTGAAATTATGATCATAGAGACTTGTTTTATAATCACCATCATACGTGTGACCAAGTCCCGCAGTCCATTGTGATCTCGAGGACTTTATCCCAATGTATTTGTAGAAATATAACATGCACAAGATTAAGATAGTCATTTATAAACATATTGATCAAATAAGATTACTTTTCAAAAGATAGTTCGTAAGCTAATTTAAAGTTTGCCAGGCGCTACTCTAACACAGAAAACAAGAGATCTTTGACTATCTTAGAGAGCGGGTTTTGGTTGTTCACCTTAGTGGCTGGGGTGAAATTTTTTATCTCAAGCAGTGCTTATTAAGGCAATAATCCAAGCTATCTCGGCGTATGCTATGAGTTATTTTTGCCTACCAGATGGCTTGATTAAGGATATTGAATTGCATATGGCATGTTTTTGGTGGGGAGATGGGGATCAATGTAAGATTCACTAGCTCGAATGGGATGATTTGGGGGGTACTGAGAAGGATGGAGGATTACTTTTCGGCACCTTAAGGCTTTTAATCTAGCCGTGCTCACTGCATAGGTATGGAGGATTCTTATGCATCTGAAAACACTTAGGATCTGGACTTACAAAGCAAAATATTTTCTTTATGGTGATTTTCTTGAAGCTTCACAAGGCACTTCGTCATCTTTGTCATGAAAAAGCATATGGGAGGTACTCAACCATTGAAAGAAGGTTTAAGATGGAGAATTGGAAACAAACTTAATGCTCGAATTTGGTATAATCGTTGGATCCCATGAGCTCCATCACTTAAGTTCTTTTAACTAGCTTGTAATATGGCTGAGGATGCTACTATCCATGAGATTATTGATCCGATTTCTAGTAATTGGATAGGAGTTGAATTGAGAACATATTATTTCTTGTGTTGCTGAAGCTAACATATCGATGCGTTTGGGAAGTAGTGCAAATTGTGACAGACTTATTTGAAAATTTTCCAAGAATGGCTTATCTTCATTTCGCACCGCATATTTTTAGAGGCTAAGATTCATAAAAGAATTTAGAATGAAAGGTGTGAGTCAATGAGCAACTCTTCTGGATTAGACTATAAGTGCTTCGTTTGGAAATGGCGGCTCTCCTCGAAGGTAAAAGTCTTATTATGGCAATTATGTCATGATACGTTTCCAAAAAAGATAATCTATGTCAACGCCATATTGTAATGAATGATCGATGTCACATCTGTGAGAACGAGGTTGAATTTGCCAATACACATCTTCAGCCAGCCATTGTGAAAAATGTGGGCACTCTCTAATGTCCCTTGGGCAGCCTTGCAACATCAAACGAATCGAATGGTGGCTTCATAATTGCCTCTTGTGCTTGGAGTCTTTAACACTTTTCACTTTTTCTTAGTCTGTTGTTGGGCCTTTTGTTTTCACACAATTAAGTGCTTTTTGGGGATAAGAAATAGGAACCTTTGGTTGTGGATGAGCTTGCTAGTACTTTGCTCGGTAATTTTGAACGAGCGACATTCTTTCCCCTTATGGACAGCCTCCCTTCAACTTTGCCCACCTGGATGCGTCCTTTTATTGGGATGGTGAAATTAAATTAATTTTAATGCTGTTGTTTTTTATGAGTGCCATAAGGTTAGTTTTGCTTCTATTCTTAGAAATGAGGAAGGACAGTGCTTGTATAATACAGATTGTGGAAGGACAGTGCTTGGCTTGGAGAACATAGATTGTGGATTCAAATTTGGATACAGAGGGAGGGGGGCAGGCGGCCAAATTGGCGTGTGCTCTTGCTTGAAAGTGGGTGAAGATTGAACTTGAAGAGGATCGTTATGCTGTTATTCAGGCTTTTAGTGAGGGTGCCTCCTAGTTCCCACCATTGGTTCAATTATTCGATGCTAAGTCTTGTTTCAACTATACTGGTTTTTTTTTTCCTCTAGACATGTTAAAAGAAGGGGTAAATTGCAATTTATCCCCCTCTGAAATGGAAAATATTGAAAAAAAAAACCCTGTGTAAAAGCAATAGGCAACAAAACCCTTTATGATTTTAAATTAAAATTGCATATTTTACCCCCCTCTATTAGGCAATGTGTGTTTATTCGCACGTTTTGAAACTCATTTTATTATTTTGGCCTTTACATTATCATTTTTACTCTTTGTAATGCCCAAAAACATATTATTTATTGCTTAAACTTCCTCCAGTTAAAAAATGAAGCAATGAAAGAGCAAAAATCTATTAAAAAGAAAAAGGAAAAAAGAGCAATTGTAACCAAGTATTAATGCTATTAATGCTAGTGAGCATTATATATTTACTAATAAAGGATAAAAATGATATTACATCAGCCAAAATAACAAAATAGCTTTAAAACAAGCGAGTTAGCACATATTACCTAATAGAGGGGGGTAAAACACAATATTTTTAAAATCATGAGAAGTCTCAATACCTATTATTTTTTTATATGAGATTTTTTCCATATTTTCTATTTTACAGTGGAATAAATTGCCATTTACCCTTAAAAGAAGTGCCAATGAAACTACTCATTTCCTAGCTAGGAAGTCTTTGTCTTTGCTTGAAAAAATTTCCGAGTCATGATGTAATTGTGACTGCATTATCGCTTGACAATTCCAAGTAATAAAATTCATAACTTTTTTTAGCAAAAATAAAAAAAGAAAAAAAAAACAATTAACACTTTGGAGGATGGAAAATCTAATTTATATTTCCAACACTTTCAGTTGGTTCTCCAATTATTTCTGAGTTTCTTGGGGTGGAAAATGCGAATGTGCTTAAAATAGTGAATTTATTGTTGAAAAATATTATACGCAATGAAAATATCTTTGTTTTCATGAAGCCTACTGCTTTGTTTTCATGAAACCTACTGCTAGCTTATGACAAACAATAGAATATCACCATATTAAGAGTAGATGTCAAAAACGATTGATGGTCGGATGTTGGCCCATGTCTTGATTTTCAAAAGTGGGAAACAACATGGCAGAACAAGGTTCAATAAAATTCAACTTCAATACATGTTCTTTACTTGTTGACATAGTTGAAAAGACAAAAAGAAATAGGTCTAGCTACTCCTACCTTCTTTCTTAGATATTTATCAATTCATCTTTTAATGATTTCAAAATAATCAAGACTTTTTCTGCAAATTTATTAAATTACATAAACATCCCTTTGCGTTAAGATTTTGATAAAATTTGATGATGTCATTTAGAAAATAATTGAACTTCCTAATATATCACCATTCTTAATGTTTGAACTTTTATAAATTAAATTATCCTTAGTGATAATTATTATTTTGCTTATAGGGATTCAGTTTTTGTTTTTGTCTACAATAAATGTAGTTATTGCTATAGATTTCCTAAAATTTGAAGTTTTAAAACTTCAAAAAGTAGTCAAAGTTTTTGGTTTTATTTTAGTTATCATTACACCTTTTAACTTTATGATAATACCGAACTAATGGGTGCCATTATATTATAAAAAAAATAGAACAAGAGTAACAAAAAAATTGTATAATAATATAAATATTGTCACTAATAATATGTATTAAGTGACAATAACTTTCATCTTGTCACTAATTATATGTTTTAGATGACAATAATTTTTTTATTGTCACTACATAGTTCTGACAAACAGTAATATTGTAAATTGTCACCAGAAACAATTAGTGACACATTTATAGTGACAATAAAAATTATCACAACAATTTGGTTATGAGATTTTCATTGTTCTAAGCAGTTACTACGCATGTGTCACTAATTGTCAATAGTGACAATATAAATATATTATTGTCACTATTTAGTTTGTTAAAATATTCTTGTGGCAAAACATAATTCTTTGTTATTTTTTCTATAAAATTAGTGACAATTTTTATATTATCACTCAATTTTTTGTCACTTATACTATAGTTTTTCATAGTGTTATTTGATGTTAATTCTCTTTACCATTGTAATATTCATTTTAAATTCTTTTTACCATTGTAATATTCATTTTTACACTATAAATAAGTGGTCTAAGGGTTTAGCAAAGACATACTCACAAAAGTATTTTATACTTTTACATATTTTTAATACTTGGACAATTGATAAGGTCTTGTTTCTTAGCCTCCATATGATCATGCTCATATTTGGAGACATCAATGTGACTTTTGGGTTTTATTTTAAGATTGTAATCAATGACCAATACATGCATGTGGGAGGCAGTCACTTACTTAGAACAATGTCAAGTAACGCACACTCTTAATTAGGATAGCCATTTAAATTTCTATAACATTGTATCTTATATACTTGTGATATTTCCATTGGTTGTTTGATATTATATTTGCATGAATTTTTAAAATTTTTGCAACAGTCATTGCCAAATGTATTTTAATTTATACAAGTTTTGACCTTAAGGATGATGTAATATTAGAAAATTTAATTAATTTTTTTAGTGATAACATCAAATTTAGTCTAAAGTCCTAACGTCAAAAAAAGGTCCATATAATTTAATAAATTCATTGGAGAATTATTGATAATATAAAAATAACAAACGAATGAGTTAGTATATATCATATCTCAGACAAATAAAGATAAGTGTAATTACTCCTTAAAATTAATGTAACATGATATAGTACAATACTAGTACACGCACTTTTTCTATTCGAAAAAATAAAACAAATACTAGTACACCCACATAATGATAAATGCAAGAAGATGACATTGGGAGGAAACTTTTTTCTGACATTTCCAAAGCAAGTAAAGGATTGGCCTTTGCTTTTGCACTTTCACCCTCAAAATATCGGAGCCCAGCATCTCGAGAAGGGTTCTTTCAGAATCTTTTTGATATTGACAACAAAAATAGTTTTTTTTTTTTATTAGCAATAATTATTAAATTAATAATTATTATCGGCTAAAGTAGGGTGGAAATCGAGGGGGCTTCTGCCATCTGCCCTTCCAAAATCATAATTATTATAATATAATAATGACTCTGCGGCTAAAAGTTGTGCAGAAAGAGGCTTCACGTGATAAATGTATAGCCACATCGGCGCTTTGGTCGAGTCTAGTTGGACATATGTGCATAGATTATTACCAATCAATTTTGATTAATCCTTAATTTAGTGAATAAAGTTTGAGAATGATCAATAATGTAGCCAAATTTAAGATTTTTTAAGGAAGAACTTTGCAGTAATTAAGAGATTCGGGTTTGCCAATATAATTTAATGTATTAATTTTTTATTATTTCAGTATGTGTTATGCATATTAGTTCTTACTATTGTATTTGATGTTAAATTCATTTTCGATTTTGGTCTAGTTATATAATTGAAAGATGAATATTACATACATATGAATTTTTATATGTATTTATATGCTTTAGTATTTGAGTGGGTCCATTTTAATTGAAATGCGTAAAATTTGTGCGAAAGTAAAAAGTTACTATAGGCAAAAAAAACTACAAGAATTTGGATAAACACATTCCCAGATTCCCCATATAGAGAGCGAGAGAGAGAACTTACACAGAATTGAGATAAACATCTTTTTCCTCTTATAACCTTTATTATATCACTGAGTCAAATCTGTTTTTATTCTAAATTGGTATTATTTTTAGTTTATGAAATATAAACTGAATCCTCACTAATATTCCGCATGTCTTGTGTTGTCTATATGTAAAAATATTTAACACTTATTATTGTTAATATATGCAATACTTGCAAGATAATCAGAAAACCATACTTCCAACACTTACTTGTAACGCGAAATGATAAAAATTCTTCTTCTTTGCATGACTTGCCTAGAACATAGTGTTTTGTGACTCCAAAAAATAGAAAAGGAAAGGTACAAATTTGAAAATAGTTTTTTTTTTTTTTCCTTTTAATGTGTGCATACAAATGATTATAGAGTTAATTTGTGCTATGTTTGGTTTTATTTTTGAACTATTTTGGTAACTTCAATAGTATTGCAGGTTCAAAAAATCATTTTTGTCATCATTTGTTTTGTAATATAATCAATTACACCATTAATTATACCCAAATAATAAATATTAATTAAATATATATAATAAAATACTCTTGGAGAAAATACAAATTAATCGCATACAGTTGTTTAAGTGTACATACATTTTTTAATCAAACATAACATTTATATCATTAAACAATACATATTGTTAAGATCTCAATATGATTTAAACACACTATAAATATATATATATATATATAACATGAAATACAAAAAATTGTATAATAATATAAAGCTTGTCACTAATAATGTGTATTAAGTGATGATACTTTTCATTTTTGTCACTATTAGGTGACGAAAATTTTTGTATTGTCACTCTTGAACTCAATAATGACAATAAGTAGTGTTTTAAATTGCCACTAATATCTATCAAAAAATCATCACTAATAACACATATAAAGTCACATGTGACACAAAAATTATCACTACAATTTGGTAACAAGACATTTAATGTCATCAGATAGTTAGTATACACTTATCACTAATTATCATAATGACAATGCAAACATATTTTTATTACTACTAAATTGGTTAAAATCTTTTTTTTTTCTTTTTTATGACAAAATATAAATTTTTGTTACTTAATTTTTTATCACTTATATTATATTTTCTTAGTGTAATGCAGCTTAATGAGCAGTTGAAAATTGATCCAACCATAATCTTATTCTGAGTAGGATAAACAAAACAAAAACGGAACATACTTTTATAAAATTACGTCTTTTCAACATTTTCAATCTACAGTGATATAGATATATTTGTCTATAATATAAGATATAAAAACAAAATAATCACGTATTCTGATGTAATTTAATATATTTTTAAAATCATTCCCCATTCCAACATGGTCTTAAATTTTGCAGGGAGAAGTATCTGGGTCCTCATCGTAATCAGTGCAGCAATTTGCACACGATTATTACAGTGGCTATTTGGACTTAGGCTGCTCCACTGGGAAGGACAACATTCTAGTTATTTGGGAAAAAAAAATGGTAAATAAATAAAGAAATAAAGGTTAGGCAGTGGGGCCCCACCACTCTCTCCCCCAAAAGGGACCCTTCTCTCATTTTGTACCATCACTTTCCTAACATTTATATCTTTTATAGGATCATTTCCCTTCAAGCCCCACTCATAAATCAAGGAAAAAAAAAAGGATTAAGAAAAAGGCTTAATAGAGAATTGGCTTCCCTTCTAAGGGATTTTTTTTATTTAAGTAAATTAGAAATTATTTAATTATATTATAATGATGTTAGAAATTAGAAGAAAACATTATGTTGTTTTGTGAATTTAGCATTTCACAATTGATCAATTGAATATATAGTCAAAAGTGTGACATGATAGAATTAGTTAATTTATAGATACCATCATAATATGTAATACGGGAGTGCCACCCCTAACCACACCTCAGCGTCGTGGTGCGATAGCTGGACATGCAAAGTGACTTACAATCATGATGCAAAAACAATATATTAACACAAAAGGCTAAAATATTTTGGTATTGACATTAAATGCATCTAATCTTTTGTACTTGGGAGTCTAGAGATATTCCTCAAGCATGCCCATTTGATGCATACCATATAAATATTAGGGTCGAGTCCTTCATTTATGTGGTACATGCTTTGACATTCTCAGTTATAGATTTTTTTTTTAATCTTTCATACTCTTAATTATTGATCATGAAATTGATTGAGCATCAAAAGGTCATTGCTGGAACTCTCCCGACAACCTTGAGGCTTCACTTTTATCGTAGGATTAGGTTTGAGTTTGACCTTAAGCCATTTCTTGATTAGAGAAATATCCCTTACTCATATGAGTACATGTAAGGTAAATGTTAAATCTTGATGAGGACAAGAGCTTTGGACATCATGCATTGACCGAATAAAACTTTTTGACAAGTCTTTTTAAAGTGGATTGAATCAATAAAATTTAGGTTACAGTCACAATCTAGAAAATCATAAATGGATATATTGTGAAACAAGTTGCTTAAGCCCTCAACATAACAACAAGCATGAGTAGAGAAACAAGGTAAGTAAAGCAGACAAAAGGAATTTACATGGTTGATCCAGAGTAAGGTTACATCCACCGGCGAAGATGAGATAATTTATTAACACCAAAAAAAGAGAAGTTACAAATGAAAATACAAAAAAAAATTAGGGTGCCACTCCTCTAAGAGAATTACAAAAGGCGTAAATAAATTCTCTTAATAACTTTTTCTTCTCAAACTCTCTAAAAAATAAAGGTGTATCAAAATTCAAAAGCATCATAAGAAACGCCATCTAAAATGGCCTAAAATATCTCAAAAAACCATTGGGTGTATATCTCAAGAAACCATTACAAAACTATAAGACCATAAGACTATAACCCTAGTAGAACTAAAGGGACCTATTTATAATAGGTGCATAACCCCTAATTAAGTGCAAAGTATAGAAATCTAGAACAACAAGGAACAAAAAGAAAATTTCCAAAATTTCCAAGAATCCTAAATGGAATAGGATTCTGTTTTTAGTTAAATTTTCTCTTCTACTTAATGGAGAATTTCAAAGCATCAAATCTCAACAAATTTTCACCTTGATTTGAAATTTACCAAGGTCTTCAAAAATAACTTCATGGGGTAATCAAATTCCATCTTC
>JACFYI010003614.1:1086141-1116055 GCA_014898755.1 Handroanthus guayacan | reverse complement strand
TTTTTTTTCCGTATACTCTTTAAAACCAAATTTAGAAATAAATAAATAAATCATAAATAAGAAACAGAAGGAGATTACATGTATCATTATCTTCGATTCAACAATACGACTTCCTAATTCTTTATCTTCACATGGAATCTAATTATTATAAAATCACCAAGTTAAATACTAGAGCTAACAATATAATCATGTGCTCTCCAAAGCATATGGAAAAGATGGCTAGTATCAAAGTGTTATAATGTGCTATATTTTCAAATGGATAAATGGCTCTGAAAATTTCTTAAGTTTCATGTTAAAAATACTTTAATTCTTATAGTACTATTGAAGTTCAATAAAGATATTTAAAGAACACTAAACTACAATGTTCAACCAGAAAGATAAAAAATGGAGATGAAGACTTTAGGAGGAAAAAAAAAAAAAAAACGAAAAAAGAAAGAAAGAACAAAGAAAGGTGGGAAATTCGGAAAGACTAGAAAAAAAAGTAAAATTAGAGTAGCAAAATAGAAATTTTTATTTTGTCTTAGACCCCTTTTTCTCTTTAAGATGATAATAAAATTCTCAAAATATGATTGTTAGTAAAAAGTTTATGTAATGAACAAAAAGAAAACTCAAAATATTGATGTTATATAAAGTGTGTGTATATATGTATATCTATAATATATCTACATATATGTAATGACGGATCAGTACAATTTTTTTCAGTATTATATTTCTAAACCCTATACCATCTCAAAATATCCAGTATGGTTTTTATGAATACCAAAACCTTTAATTTTTTTTTGTAAAATCGACACTTCATTATGGTATGGTACGATATGATTCGGTTTTAAAATCCACAAACACTCCTAGTAAAAAATAGTTTGATACAAATCGAGAATCAAATCCAAGGATCGAACAGTGAATTAAAAGGATTCTTGACTCTTGAATGCAACTGATTGTGATCCTGAGCTTTCCTTGTGAATAAATGCTTAAGGATTATTATTATTATTATTATTATTATTATTATTATTTTGGGTGATTAGTGCTTAATTCCTACTAGCTACTTCTACACATCCAATGTGTGTGCATATAATAATTCTTTTCTTTAAACATAATAGTGACATATAAATCTATATTATTATTTCAAAATGTGAATATTTTGATTGTGCCATTTGATTTTGACAATAATTTAAAGTTTTAAAAATTTAAATATTCATTGTTCACTTATATTTTTAAATTATTTAGAATATACCTGTTAATAAAATTAATTAAAACTTAATTTGGCAAATTACTCAACTTAAAAATAATCATATTGATTTTATAAATATATGTAAAGTGATAATATATTTTTTTTATTATTTATTAGTGGATTGTGGAATGTAGTGTAGTGGATATGTAGTTGTAGGTAAATTACTATTAAAATAAATGAAAATATAAAAATAGAAGGACATTTTAAGAAAAACACTTGAGGCCACACCAAATAGAGTATTACACTTTATTAAAAGATATAGATTTTTTGTCTCCTAGGATATTTATATTCTTCTTAGTAGGGTTTAGCCAGATTAATGGGCTTATAGGGCAGCCCATTTTATTGGGCTTCTTCTTATTTTATTCTTGTTGGTTAAGGGAGGTTGCTTATTAATTATGATCCCCATAATTAGTGATATAACGCTTTATCCTCAAGGGGTATCACAATGGAAATCCAACTATTGAAAGGACTTGCTTCTAATTTAAAGGGAAATGATTTTTATTTAGATAAGTTAAAAAGTAAAAATTGAGATTATTTGGGCTAAAAGCCAAAAATGTTCAAAATCTAAGTGTTAGCGTTCATTAAAAATTGTGATTTGTTACAATTTTATCGAACCAAATTAATGAAAAAATAGAAGCAGAAACTAAAAGCAAAGCACCTCATGAGGTGCTGATTTTAGTTTAAATTTATTTTAATAAAAACAGAAATTATTTTAGAAATACTTTCAAGAACACTTTTTCATATGTGAAAGTATATATACTAAAAGCAACTCTAAGTACAGCCTATAATATATTACCGCAAAAAATTAAGCCCCCACACAAAAAAATTTATTGCTTTCAAGTCAAATCAAAAATAGAACATTGAATAGTATTAACTAATGTGGTTGACGTGAAATTGGATGGACCGGGTCCACTGTAGACCGACCCCTCCCACTTTACGCGAGGTTCAGGAAAAAAGGCCCACTTTTACGGAAAGGTCACTTCTATTGGAGGGGTGAAAAAAGTTCGAGGGGCAGTATCGTAATTAAATCGAAAATGAAAGGGCAAGTGACCCACAGCTGATTCTTGTCGCCTCTGCTCTGTCAAGTTGGCCCTTTTGACGGTTAAATTTGCAATGACCCCAATGTCCCTCGGGTATTGAGTCCTCCTCGATTTTGCCCCCACTTTAGCTATTATTTACGGTTTTGTCTTCGGCTTATTTATAATTGTATACCGTATTTTTGCTTAAACCCCCATTGATTCCCAGTTCAGACACTCCTCTGCAGTAGCCAAAAAAACCTGCTGCTCCATTAATCCAAAGACCACTCACTTATCAACTCATACTCTCTCTGTCTCTGTCTCTCTCTCTCTCTCTCTCTGGGGGCATTAATAAGAGGTGAAAGTTCTTCTAGAGAGGGGGGGAGAGCAAAAGCGAAGTAACGTTTGCTGGTGAATTCGAGAGTGTTGAGTGGAAAATCGGTTCCTTGTCCTTTTGCTATTGTTTTGGATTCTGCAAGTAAAGTACCGAGGTGGGTTTCTTTTTTTTATTCCATTGATATTGTTCGTTTTGGAGATATGTTGTGTTTGATTATCAATGCGGGTGTGGATGGTACATGATCATGTGTTTATCTTTTGATTGGCAGCGACTTTTGATGCTTTGCGTCGCGGGGGATTGTTCTTTTTAGGTGGTTACTTTGTGTTCTGAGGTAATGTACATGTGTTTTATCCCGTCAATGTTGTGTTTAGACTGTGAAAAGGGCGTTTTTTGATTTGGTATGTGATGATTTTTGCATGCAATTGAGCTTGTATGTGGTTATGCGGTTTTGCAATGTGGGATGATCCACTTAACTTCTTCCCAAAATTTTATAAGTTATCTGTGTTATCTTTGTTTAATCGATGTTTAATTGGGCTTGTCTGAACAATGACTTGAGTTTGAAGTAATTTTTTTTGGCTTTTTACCGCCAATGTTTGCTGTGTTCTTGTGGATTTTATATTGACTATGATTAAGCTTTTCGTTGTATTAAGATCTTTCCTATTTTGCTTGGGAGACGTGAAAGCTTTTGTGAACTTGCAAGTCAATTTCAGAATAATGTATTATCTGTATTCTAAATGCTGAAAAGTTCTGTTGTTAGGGACATGGAAAATGGTGCAATGACCATCATACAGCGGAGTTTAATTTGTTTATTCGCCTTTCTGGTTTGGTGTGGTATTGTGGGCAGGGGTGGTGTTATGAGTCACTGATTTAAGTCGATGGTTTCTGTAGACAACTATGAGAGTGATTGGCAAACTTAAGTTTTAGTGAAGACATCGTATAAGATGTCTGTAAGCTTGAAATTGTTTTAGAGTGCGAAGTTAAAGTTTCGAGGTGCAACCTTAGAAGCTCCAAGCTGAGATGCTACAAATGAACTCCTAAAAAGGTAGGGAGATGCGACATACTTGTTTAGCTTGACTGTGTGGGTTAAAAGATCTAATCTGAGACCATTGTAAAATCGAACCAGATAAAGTTGGAAAGTTCAGATAAGCAGTTTCAAATTCCTGTCAAACCCAGCCTATAGCAACTGTCAGGTGACAGTCTATATTGCAACCATTACAACAATGATCAACCACCCTTGTCTGGAGACTCTTCTCTGCTCTCTTACTAATCTAAAAACCGACATCGATGGTAAATTCTCTTGAAATTGTCATATTTATTTCTCCTCCCCCAAACACCAGGCAGGGTCACTATAGTTTGTTTGGCTATTTCTCACGGCTGTTACTTCTTAAGAAGTTAAAAAATTATATTAGTTTTATTTGTAATGATGATAACCTGTAGGAATGTAGTAAGTTCCCTTACAAAGACCTAGTAATATCCAAAATCAGGACAGAGCTTGTCCAATTTTTCAAATTACTACAGATGAACTTGTACATAATGTTGCCAACTAAAACGTAAACTGCAATAAAATGTGCTTAATCTAACAAAGACTCTGTGGGATGACAGCTCCTTTTTATAATTGGAAGAGTCTGTGAGGGAAATTTTAAAATCAGAAGATGCAAAGACAAAAAGGAAGGAAAAGTGGATTTCTTACCCAGCGAGCCTTCCGAAATCAAAAGAAGCAAAGACCAAGAAGGAAGAAAAAGGTCTACGGTTGCCTAGAGTCCTTTAGTATTGAAGAACGGATCGCATATGCAATCATAAAGAAGCTTAAAAGATATGTAGAAGTGTTTTCTTTTTTTTTTTTTTCCTTCTTCTTCTTTGCAACTATTAAAATCTTGGACATACAACGAGCCTTTTTATATTATTGAGGAATCTCTAACTTGAGCCACTACATGAATCCTGAACCTCAAAGCTGAGAATAGGGCTCTCTTCACTTGTGAATCAATTGTACTTTGACATTCCTAGATACCTTTGATGTGTTAATAAACTTAATAAGGATGAAAATGATTTATTGAAAGCTAAATAAAAATAATTTTCCAAGCTCCGTGTATCCTTTGCAGCATGCCATTTCAAGGCTTCAGCCTTTGAAGACTCTTTCCTTCATCTTTTATATACCTTCATAGTTTGCTGCTATTTGGCCACATTAGATTTATGTAACCAAAGGCCAAAAGCATGAAAAGTGATGTTCATAATTTTATGGCTCTTTTCTTGTTTGTTTTGCTTTTTCTTTTTCATCCAAACAATGTAACAGTTTCAGGATGAACTAATCCCAAGTGCTTATTTAATTGTAGGACTGTTTGAGATTGATACCCTGTTACTCATTGAATATTACCGCATGCATGTGTGATATAACTATTGCAGCATTTAAGTACTACTGTTGCTTTTTCTTGATTATCCGTCAAATAGAAGCCCAATTCTCTTAGTAATGTTACTCCAAGCTAACCTTCTACTGACCTATCTACTCAGTTAGACCGCATTTTTGAATCTAGTGATGATGTGGCTGTTCTTTCCCAGGAAGAATATTAGTAGCTTCAATGGATAATGACTTGCATGTAGTTCAGCAAGTTAGATCAGGCCGCCTGAAAGGAATTCATCTCAGTATATTATCCGATGAAGAAGCTGTAAGTGTTCATATAGATTCTATTAGCTTGTTTTGTAATTCTTATATAATAAATTAAGATGTATGTAGAAAATTGGTTGACATTTATAGAATCTGCATTTCTAGGGAAATATAAAAGCAGCGGATATCAGAACAGTTAATGAAGTCTCAGATGCAGCACTGGGATTACCTACTTTCAATGCCACTGAATGTCATACATGTGGTGCCAAAACTTCAAGGGATTGTGAAGGTAACTTAAGGAGTTTGAGTTTTCATACTGCTTTATGATCTCTGTCTTTTACTATCCAATAACATCTTTATCTGAAGTGTGATATATTATTTTATATGTTGCAGGGCATTTTGGTTTGATCAGCTTCCCATACACCATCCTCAATCCTTATTTTATGTCGGAAATTGCACAAATTCTGAATAAAATCTGCCCAGGATGTAAATCTGTTCGGCATAGTAAGGTGAGGTTAGGTACTACATTTTGATGTGATGGAACGTAAAGTTGCTTATTCGAGGAAAAGCCTTCTGTTTCTATGTTGATTTTGGTTGCCTGTAGACACATATCAGAGTAAATGTTTATTAATTTGATCACCATCCTCTTCTGGCTAACTCAGCATGACAATCTGTATCTGCATCATGGTTCTATAATTCAACACAATCAAGTTTATGCTGCTAAGTCAATGTTCATGAAGGACGCAGGTCCTACAGGGGTTATAGCTTGTTACCCATGTTTATAAAAGAATTAGGTGATAAATGCATAAGCAACTCAGAACTTTCATGTAGTAAACAGTGGTCTTGAAGTGGTAGGGTATAAAACATGGGGCTTTGCATTTTCCAGATAAACTGGGAGAAGAGTTTGAGGGAAAACTCTAATCTTGGAAGTCTTCATTGATGTAACTGCCTCTATATTGATTCAGTTAAGCCTTGCCAGTGGAGATTGCTGTACTCCATACCAATATGTTGTTGGTGAATGTTATTATTATTATTTTTTTAAGAAAAACTATTCTTATATCATTGAAACTTCTTCAAGCGCTTATTTATTGAACTGTCAAGAGACTACCCAGTTCGTTGCAGAATGCTAATGCTTATCTTTTTGTTGTGTGTGTATCAGAAAGCTGATTCTGCATCAAGTCATCAGCCAAGAAATTGCAGATATTGTAGTGTGAGTTCATTTGGCTGCTACTATGCACCTTTCTACGTGACTATTACCGACTTGTTTCCATCCAAATAACAGGGAAAATCCAAAGATGGCTATCCAAAGATGAAATTCAAAGTATCTACTAAAGATGTGTTCGCGAAGACCGCAATTATTGCAGAAGTCCATGAAACGCTGGTGAATAAGATCCCTGAAAAAGTTTTGGCTTCTGATTATTGGGATATTATTCCCAAAGATTCAGCTGAAGAACAAGGTGGCCTGCCATCAAACAGAAGAATCCTATCACCTGCACAAGTAACATTCTCCCTCGCCCTCCTGTTTGATTGGATATATGCTGATATCTTCTGCTTCTCTTGAATTGTGCCACCTAAAACCTTACGTCTCCATGTCTTTCACTTTTGAGATTTATTGTCCTTTTGTCTCACTTGTAAAAGGCTTTTTCCTCTGCCCTCCCCCCATCTTTTCCCTTTGTATCATATAAGCTTGGAATGGAAAATGAGAAGCCAAAGCACATGAAGCCTTTTTCTATAAATTGTTGTCTGTCAGATTCGAACTCACTACCTCTCAGTTCAGGTGCTCTAATACCATATTGAATGACCACCTCATCTAAAATTAAAAGTTTAAACTGTAGGAGACACTTTACATATTTAGATTCTCTATGAATATTTTAATGTGAAGAGTATATGTTAGCAGGGTGCTGCACCTTGATCACGTTTGTTTCTATTCCTTATGAGGAGAGTACTAAAAATTTGAAGACAGAACTGAGAGAGAGAGTCCTAGAACTTTAAAGAAGTGAACTGAGACGCTATCTATAATCCAAAAGGAAGTCGCTTTAATCAGATCATGGGCTCCTGTTATACAAGAAGATTGAATGAGAAAAAGAGCTGCGCTCAGCACTCTCCCACTGCCTAAATGCAGTCCATTGTCATGGTTTTAACAGATTAGTCAAAACTAATCCAGCTGGCTAAGTCAGGTTTTCTAACTATGTACTAACATTATAGATCAAATGTAGGCCAGATGGCCTACTCCATTTTCTTATTCATTTTTTAAACCAAAATCAAGATGATGTCGTGGAAACCAAGTCATGTGGCGTCGTCATGACGATAGCGTTACATCCATTGCTTCTGCGACTTTGCTGCCTAAGTGTGCATCTTCCATTTGAATGTCCCTCCGTGCATTCAGCACCTGCTGATTGCTGTATGTTATCAAATTGTATTCTTTTTTCGTAAAAGTATGAATAAGTGAAGTATTATAAGGTGATCATTAAAGATTTTTGCAATGTTTATGTTTAAAAGTAGCATCACTGTTACTGTTACTGTTATTATTATGATTGTTTTATTAGGATTACTGTTACTGTTACTGTTATTTTTTGTACTAGTAATTTAATTAATTATTGGGAACAAGGTCCATTGGAATGATTGATCTAAATAATTTTTTTAGTCATCTCCATTCCACCTAATCACATGCTTTGTCATCGAGAGTTCCGCTTGATCTTTTGAGCTGTTGGTCATCCATCTAGAAACTACTGGAGCGGCAAAAGACAAAGTTAAAAGTTAGAACACGCCACGTTGTGCCTGATTTCACATAAATATAGTTATCTTTGAAACTTACTTCTACAACTGTGGTTTGTAGTTTAGAGGAGTGCGGATATGA
Source organism: Handroanthus guayacan (assembly GCA_014898755.1). Lineage (NCBI taxonomy): Eukaryota > Viridiplantae > Streptophyta > Magnoliopsida > Lamiales > Bignoniaceae > Handroanthus > Handroanthus guayacan. The sequence goes on along the minus strand of JACFYI010003614.1, from coordinate 1,108,018 downwards.
CCTTATATTTTTAGATTGAAGAAAACCCATTACATTTGACTTAACTGACTGAGATCTTCTTACTTAGCGTCTTATTATTATTATTTTTTTTTCCGTATTTTATGAGATTTCTGTTGCTGTTGTATTGTCCTCCAGGCAATCTTGATGCATGCTTATGCTATCATCCATTGTTCAGGTTTATAGCATTTTGAAGGATGTATGTCCTAGGACATTGGAAGCACTTCTCAAAAGGAAAAACTCAATCTTTCTCAACTCTTTACTTGTGACTCCAAATAGTCACCGAGTGAGAGAATTTGGACAGCGCATTACTGTCGTAAGTTATTGTAACTTTGTTGTGCTCTTATTTTGACTGTATAAAGTGGTACATCACTTGTGGGATTTTATGTAATTGCATCTGTTTTGTGCGTCTGACATTCAGGATGAAACGACAAAGATGTACAGAAAGCTTATTGATTTTAGAGGTACACCAAATGAATTGAGTGCTCGTGTTCTTGATCGATATAAAGTCTCCAAGGCAAGAACCATAATCAAAACTTATATTCATTTTTCTTATATATGTATATGTGGATGTTTTCTGACACAAAATACATGTCTTACAATGTCTCCTGCTGCAGATACGCTCTGAAAAGTTGTCTGCTTTAGAAAAAGTATATGAAAAACAATCATCAAATGATTCTGCTTCAAGTGCATCAGGGCTGAAAAACATAAAAGAACTGCTACTTGGAAAGCGGACTGATCATTCTTTCCGTATGGTTGTTGTTGGTGATCCTAGACTAAAAGTTGATGAAATTGGCGTGCCCTCTCAAATTGCAGAGAATGTGCTAATTGCAGACCATATAAATTTATGGAATTGGGACAAGCTAGAACTGTGCTGTGATTTTATGCTTTATCGAAAGGGAAATTTCTCTGTTCTTAGGAATGGTCAGAGGATTTGCATATGGTCGAAGGACATGTTGCGGTCAGGAGATTCTATTTGCAGGCCTCTTATTGATGGAGATATTGTGTTGATCAACAGGCCTCCATCTATTCATCAGCATTCCCTTATTGCTTTATCTGTCAAAATTCTCCCAATAAATTCTGTTGTCTCCATTAATCCTCTTATCTGTTCCCCGCTCCGAGGCGACTTTGATGGAGATTGCCTTCACGGGTATGTTCCACAGTCTGTAAACTCAAGAGTTGAGCTTAGTGAGCTTGTTTCTTTAAAGAAGCAGTTAGTCAATGGGCAGAGTGGTAGGAACCTTTTGTCATTAAGTCAAGATAGTTTGACGGCTGCCTATCTTTTCCTGGAGAATGGTGTTTTCTTGAATAAGACTGAGATGCAGCAGCTGCAAATGTTTTGTTCTTATACGCCAGTATTGCCTGCTATTGTCAAGTCCACTTCAGAGACTTCTTTGTGGACTGGAAAACAATTGTTTGGCCTACTTTTGCCGCCAGATTTTGAATTTGCCTATGCATTTAAGGAAGTATGTATTAGGCAAGGAGAGCTTGTATCACCTTCCAATGGATCGTCTTGGCTTCGTGATGACAGTGAAAACCTGTTCCAATGTCTTCTCAGACATTGCCGAGACAAAGCTCTCGACTTCCTCTATGCTGGGCAGGAAGTTCTTTGTGAGTGGCTGTCAAGGAGGGGACTAAGTGTTTCATTGTCAGATCTTTACCTCTCTTCTGATCCCCAGTCTAGGAAAAATCTTCTGGATGAAATATATTCTGGTCTCCAGGAAGCAGAAATGTTGTCAGATATCAGTTTATTAATGGTGGATTTAAACCGACATTTTCTTGTAGAACTCCCTGAAGAGAATGAAAAAATGGCAATTCTTTTGTTAGAGCACATTCGGATTGCGCAACAGACGAATGCAGAACTCTTTCAAGCTTCCATTTCTGCTTCCAAGTCAGTTTTCCGGGATATGCAGAATCTTGTTTACAAATACTGTGGCAATAACAATTCGCTTATAGCGATGCTAAAGGCTGGGAGCAAAGGGAATTTGCAAAAACTAGTCCAGCATAGCATGTGCATGGGCTTGCAGCATTCGTTAGCTCCATTATCTTTTTCAATCCCTCGTCATCTTTCTTGTACATCATGGAACTATCAGAAGAACCATCATGGCATCCACAAATTGCATGGTTCTCAGGAAATCTTGGACTCATACATTCCGTGTTCCTTGGTTGCTAACTCCTTCTTAGCAGGATTAAATCCTCTGGAGTGTTTTGTGCATTCGTTGACAAACCGTGATACTTCTTTTAGTGGACATGCTGACATATCTGGAACTCTTACTCGACGGCTGATGTTTTTCCTGCGAGATGTCATAATTGGATATGATGGAACAGTCAGAAGTTGTTATGGAAATCAAGTTGTGCAATTTAATTATTGCACCAAAGACATGTCTACTACCCATGGTAATGCTCTTACGGGTGGACATCCTGTTGGCTCATTGGCTGCTTGTGCCATTTCAGAGGCTGCATACAGTGCTTTGGATCAGCCAGTCAGTGCGCTAGAACCATCACCTTTGCTAAATCTGAAGGTATCTCTCTCTCTCTCTCTACGCACGCGCACACACACCATTTTTTGTGCTTGCATGTGTATATGGGGTGGCATCGCCTATTCTTACTCAGCTTTGCATTGTCTGATTATTTGTCACCAAACATTTTCAAAGATCTTTATTCCAAGCAAGATCAACTTTAAAATCATGGCTGAAACCGCAGTCAACCTATTAACCATAGGACCTTAAAATCCAACTTGGAGCCCCTTGAGGATAGTAGAAACTGGATTAGGTTGGGATGCTGGATGGATGTGGAATCAACAGGATGTAACAATGCCAAAAATTTTTTATGTTTGTATTACTCTTCTCTATTCATACAGTCTATGCATTTTTGTGATCAGGTTGGGTCAGGTTCGGGTTGATGCCCCTAACTCAACCCGACATGAACCCACCTAATCCACTTGCATTGCCACCCATTTGGACATGGCATTAGAGTTTGAAAGAAAGTAACAAAATTGGAGCTTAATAGTTAATTCTTGTGTTTGGAACCGTATGACATATTAATGAAATGAAACCAATTTTCTGTCCCCTGACCTGGTTAAGAAAATAAGCACGACATTGTAAAGTGAGATGCGCTGCTTAATATAAAATCCAACTCCCTATCAAACCCAGCCATGTATGCAGGAATATGAGATAGCTGAAACCATTCTGTTCAATTCTATTAAAATCGATCCCATCTTGAACTTATAATAATCATTGCACCTAAACCACATGAAGATTTAATTCAATGCCAAATCCATCAAATTGATGCACATCCAAAAAACAATGTAATCAAGAGATGAGCAGAAAGAGATAGGAGCTGAGAAGTTATTAAGGGGCAGCCCCAGCTATAGCCTAGGCAATTCTCACAATGTGTGTTATGACTACTAATAGAGATTCTAACTAAATGACCTATATTCTACCGCCTCTATGTCAATTGGGCACCTTCAACACAACCTGAACTTTAGTTGTTCTGTTGACTGTCTCCAAATAAAAATGTTTTGTAGTTCCATCATTTTGCATGTGCAATGTTCGGTGTTATCATTCCCTTCCATAGCATAAACCACCTGAGGTTGCATAAATTCATTTAATATATTTTCTATGTGCTGAATCATCTTCAGATGACTGCAGAACTTATAGTGACTAGTGTAAGTGCCTGACAGAAATTTTTCTTACAATCTGACAATACAGAAAGTTCTGGAATGTGGAGTGAAAAAGAGTAGTGGCTGTAAAAGTGCATCGTTATTCTTGTCCACAAGGCTTAGAAGATGGGCGAATGGTTTTGAATATGGAGCTTTAGAAGTCAAGGATAATCTGGAAAGCCTGTTTTTCTCAGACATTGTTTCAGAAGTAAGGATATGGTAAGCCGGTCATCCTTTTGGCATAGATTTCTCTTTCTTTATTGTTCTAATGTAACTAACATTGATTTTGGAAATTTTGGATATGTTGGTGTCTAAATATACTTCTGCTAATATTAATTTCTCCAGGCAGACAAATAGCGCCGCAAGCATTAGTCCATGGGCCTGTCATTTTCATATAAATGAGGTAACCCATTAAAATATAATATTGCTTTTCTCAATTTCTATGTTTATGAATTTAGGATCATTTTTGACCTCTCAGGAAGTTGCCAAAAAGAGACGGCTGAAATTGCGATCTGTTATCGATGCTCTTTACATGAATAGTAAATCCACGGCTGTAAAATTGAAAATGAATCTTCCCAAGTTGCGGATAACTAGCAAGTAAGACTCTTCTCTCAGAAGGACCATCCACCCGTTCACAGGATTACTGAGAATTCAATATGAAAAGAAAGATGGAGAACGAAAGTCTAAGAATATACTTAAAAGCGAATCCTTTATTTAATGTCTCTAATTACTGTTGTGCTTTACCAAACTTTCAGAAAGATGCTTAGTGAACAGAAGTTGAAGAATACAACTAAGCATCTAAAAAGACCGCTGGAATCTCAAGTTCTTACCCCATGTGAATTTTTTAGATGCTCATTTGGTCAGAGTAGGATTAGGGTAGCGATAATCTAGTGCTGAATGAGTTGTGCTGGTATCTAGCATGTTTATTTTAATACCAATCCTGTGCTACAAGACATATCTTCACTGTCGGTATCTCTGCAAAATAAGACTTTGTTTTGTGGATCATTTGTGTCTTTTAGGACCTTGCATTTGCTCTTTGGGTGGTTTCCACAAGTATCTAGTCTCTGACATGTACTTCCATCGCACGGTTTTTTAATGGTTACTGTCTTTTGCAACGTCCAATATTGCAAATCTTTAAAGTGTTATAGGCATAAAGGAGAATGCATAAATGATTGTTGCTAAATGCTGCACCGGTAGAAGTCCCATGCACAGTAGCGCCACATGAGCTGGAAGCTCTTGCAAACCTCCAAATAGTGGGAATCTAAATAATATTAAGGGGAAAAAAGTTAATAACTCAGTGACAGGTCTGATGTCCTTAATCCTGAGGTTGAATCTCACATTGACGTTTCTGCTTCATTGAGACAATAGCACATTTACCTGTGTCAACTAAAGGAATTGTAGGTTTTTCTTCTGATCTTGCTTCTTGCTGGGCAGGGTTTGTTCTGAAGCTGACAGTCTCACAAAATCTGACTTGATAATTTGTGTGTCAGCTGCATTAACTGAGAGCCTCAAAGAATTCTTCCTGGAGATTCTTCGTGATATGGTGATACCAGTCCTTCTTCAAACTGTAATAAAAGGTTCCAACTGAGATTATTGATTCATCTTACACTTTGTATTTCGTTTTGCTGTATGGTTTTATTCCTCCGTCCTGTCATTACTATCTATTCTTTTGCTTAACTGAAATTAGTGTGATGATGCTGATTTGCTGTAACAGAACTGTTGCTAGCTGTGTTTTGGTTTGGTTAGAGATGATGCTTTTGCAATACAGCATGTGTAATAGGCCTTATGAATTGGAGAGGATGTAGAACAACCAATGATAGATAGACCACATAACTAGGTTGAATTACTTTAAGAAAATACTTTCTGATTCAGTATGCATCTGTTTCATTTGTCCACGATTCTAAGATCTGTTGCTTCATTATGAGGTTTAAGTTCGGGATCATATGCTAAATCAACATTTTGGGACCTGAAACTTGCTTATCAATATGCTTACTACAGCGGGAGGTTGCTTTTTCCGTGCAGTACTATCACTAGGTTAAACATGGGTTGTATTGATGCAAGGGTTCAGAGCCCTAGGGAAACTTTTTAACAAAGCAGTTTGCTCCAGGATATTGTTACAACTCATAGTAAAAACTTCTCAATTTTGGGCATTTGAACTGTTATTGCTTCCTATCTGCTACTTTGATTTCAATTATCTCGTAATTATTAGCTACCAGCTGGCTAATTCAACTAAAGGGTTTACTTGCCACTGTTGACTTTGGCTGTAAAGTGTAAAGTATCTTTGTGTATCTTCAAGAGGACAGACCAAGTTTAATGCTCAAAGGTGTGAATCAATTAATTATTCTTGTGCATCTAATTAGGTATGGTAGTATTTTCTGACAATTTTTGAGTTGACTCATTATGTGTTGTTATCGGATAACATATCGATAGGGCTTCAATCTGTCAGGATATAGAATTTTACGAGTGGGGTTGGGCCACCAAATGAAGAAAATCATAAAAGCCGTAAAGTCTGTCTGAGTTTTTATCAAAAAACTGTCTTTTATTATAGTTGTCGTAGTTAAACCACCATACAGGTTCGTTGCTGAACAAAGTCAGCTATTTCTTATTCTGAAGTTTAAAGATTAAACTTTTAATACGTTGCTAGAGGAAGCACTATAATCTCATTGCTAGAGAAACACTGTAGAGAATGGCATATAACTTTGAACATCATTGGACCATGATCTCTATTTTGTGACTGGATTCTGTTATTTTAAAAGTAGTATATTCATTTCGCTAGTTCTTAACTTAAAGTTTATTCTTCATTTGGTTTCAATATCCATCACAGAAAAGATATCTGGATTGACAGTTTATTGTTGCTTTATTTTGGAGGAAAGATCTAAGAAATGGCAGAATAAATGGCATGGTATGGAGGGGGGCAAAAAAAAAAAAAATGCAATTGTTCTCGTGATGGATGAACTGATGGATCATTTGTGTGCAGATTAATGAAAAGTAAAAATGCAAGTTTCTTTTTAGCCTACATGCTACTTATGGTTCCCTGATTGCATTATGCATCTTACTTTACTGCCTATCAAGTTAGAGTTTTCTGTTTCAATTCTGCAAACTCAATTTATCACATTAGATGGAACTTCTTGTTAATGTTAGTATTGTGAGTCTGTTTTGCAGGGTTTCCGGAATTTAAGAAGGTTGATATCTTATGGAAAGATGAACCAAATAATCCGAAATTTCCTAGGCGCCCTTCAGGAGAACTCTATTTGCGAGTTTTCATGTCAGATTACTGTGACGGGACTGAATTCTGGAGCATCCTCAAAGATAAATGTCTCCGAGTAAGAAATATAATTGACTGGGAACGTAGTCATCCAGATGATATCCATGACTATAGTGAAGCATACGGAATCGACATTGCATGGCAGTGTTTTGTTAATGTGAGTTGTTACTTTCTTGATTTTTTATAATTGCACATTGACATTTCTGTGTTGTAGATTTATCAGCAATAAATTATCCGTATCTTCCTAGGGCCTGGTAATATGGGGCAGATAAGTTCTGGTGCCACCCTCAATTATTTCGGGTGATGGCTGAGCAAAACTAATATTGCATCTTCAAATGCAGAGTTTGCATTCTGCCATCAGTGACGTTGGCAAGACCATCCTTCCAGAACATTTGGTTGTCACTGCCAATTGCCTGTCAGCGACTGGAGAATTTGTGCCATTAAATGCCAGAGGACTAGCGCACCAGAGAAAGGAAGCTAATATTCATTCACCCTTCAGTCAAGCGTGCTTTTTGGTTTGTAATCATTCAAATTTTATATTCCTCCTTTTGCTTGTGTCATCGTTTCTCCATTTCCGTGCAAAATATTATTTTGTTCATGTTTGTGACTTGGTGCAAAACTCTACTAATTACAGAATCCTAGTGATTGCTTGGTAAAAGCCGCCAAGATGGGACAAGTCGATGGTCTTCAAGGAAGTCTTGAGGCCTTGTCGTGGGGCCAAACTCCCTCAATCGGAACTGGTTGTCAATTTGATATAATATACAGTGGGAAGGTAGAATACTTTCTTCATTATTTGAAAGGATCAAATATTCCTTTTAAACCATAACTATATAGCAATCCTCTTGTTGTACCAAAATGTCTTCTTTTCTGAGACAAATTATATCAGACTGAGATAGAGTTTGAGAAATTCTGTTTGTGTTTCCTTGCGGAATGGTGTCCGAATATCTAAGACTCTAAGTCACTGCAAAAGATGTTATATTCCTCAATTGTGGATACCTTAGTTATATGCTTTTCTCTATTTTTGCATGCCATAGATAATAGTACATTTCATGGTTGAAGGTATGCAGCACTCCCTTGATTTAATTGCTTATAAATTGTCATGCATTAGGGACATGAACCTGCTAAGCGTACAGATATCTACACTCTGTTGAGTACCCATGTTGGGCGTGCAAAACCAAATGATGCAGCGAAGCAAGTTTCTGGAAAATCAATTGGCATGTCTTATTTCAATACAAAATTGCGTAAAACTTGGCTTACTGAAAGGATCTCGCAACATGTCTCTGTGGTTGGAATACAAAAAATTTCACACAAATTAAAGCGGATGCTAAAAGAGTACGTGCAGCCTTTTCCACTGTTGTCATTTGCGCTTCTCTTTCTTGTGCCAGTATATTCCATTTTTCATATTTCTAGTCCAACTTGGCTGTAATCTGTTTGGCTATTCTGGCATTACCCATTTCCAGTTCTGCATTGTCATGCACGTCTACTTACTGTTACGCTCAAACTTTGCATGAATATATTGAAATTGTGTTATTACTTGGCAGGTTGTTGGGACCTGGAATTAATATCAATCTTGCACTTTTCTGTACTGATGATGTTCCAGATAAACCTTTGATAACTTTGCCACAGAAATGTTATGACCGTGCATTATTACTGACATTTCCTCTGCACATCCTATACCTATATGCATAGATGCTTTCTTGTCTTACTAAATTTCTTAATTTGTCTTCTCTGTTGGATCGTCTTTGTAAATTCTGCATATCTGCGATCGCATGCTATATATCGTTGAATTGCAGCTCTGGTTTGATAAGATCAGCAATGGTTGCCTTCCTGCTTCTTCGGCTATACATGTCAAATTTGCACTAGGAGAGAGGGAAAAGCACAATTAATATGCTTACTAGTTAAGAGGGTGCTGGCTAAGCTTATTTGAAACATGTTATAAGCTCCTGCACTTTAGATCTTATTTTAAAAAATATGTTGTTAATGTGTTTGGATAAAATAAGATATTGAAGTTTATAAGATGTTAGTAATGACAATTTTATAATTAATATGGTTAAAAAATAAGGAGCATGTCAAGATCTAAAAAGTAAGTTAGGAACTCACTTTTTTCAAAAGACCTAAGAAGATCCAATATTTTATTTTTGGGAGCTTTTTAGGTTTTTTCTAAAAAAAATTACCAAACACCTTGTAACATCTTATAAGCTTGCAAATATCTTATCAGATGTTTTGAAGATCTTATAAGCTCACCTCAACAACCTCCTAAAAATTAGTCACAGTCAAGCAAAGGAGTTTACTGAGCAAGCTGTTTAAGTCATTTCGTCTAATTAAGTGGCCTGCTTTTGCACCTGAGTGAACCCAAGTTCGCTCAACTAAAATTATTCTTGAAGGGACTCAGTTTTGTTGAGGGGCAGTACTTACATGATACACAAGGGTCATATATTTCCAATGATAAAGAATTTAATTCTAATCTGGCAGCTTTAACTTAATTTTATTGGGAAGCATAGCATTTGGAGATACGTATCCTCAGTAATGGACGAACTATGAAAAGCAAAATGAGGACATCTAGAATGTCAGTCTCTTAGCCTAAACTTGCTTGTTAGCAGGTGCTGGCTGTTCTCCTCTTCATGTATCAAATGGCTCTTCTATTTATACAAAAACTCTTGTGCCTAATAAAGAATACCTTGAGGATTATAATTTATAAATGAATCAGAAATAACCACAATTATCTTTACTGCTTCACCTTCTTGAATCCGTTTTATAAATTTAATTGCTTTCTGAGTTGTGATTCTCATGAGAGTTGAAACTATATATATATATATATTAATGCTGTTTGCTGTTTCCGGTGGAGTCATTTGTTTACTTATGTTATTACTACTATAATGGTGTAGGTATCCTCTGAACTGTCAGTTAAGTGGAGAAGATAAGTCCACTGCAATGAGGGCCCTACATTTTCATCCGCGGTGGGAAGAGAAGATTGGAACTGGTGTTCTGGATATAAAGGTATGCTAGGGGATATGTATCTTATAATAACTTTTGATAGATGGACCGGCCAGTGAGGCCACATTAAATGAGTAATCATATTATAAAGACATACTTATATGTAGTGATAGAGCATATACTAGCAGGAAGCAGTTGGCGCAGACACAAATTTTGGTTCATAAGAAAGAAACTCCATTCTTTTAATAACAGAAACAGAATTATTTAGGAATGCAGTATTCAATGTATATTCTGTCGTCAGTCTTGTGTTATATCATTTTGCTTGGTTTATTGCCACTCTTATAGTCTTTGTCAATGGCTTGGCGGGAAAATGTACTAAAGTTGTCGTGAAACAACTATCATCGAGGATATCGTTTGTTTTAGAGCTATATATGTGTTTCTCATTTGTGGCACAATATATTGCAGGTTGGGCGTCATCCGGACCACAAAGAAATGTGTTTTTTCGTGGTAAGAACAGATGGAACAGAGGAGGATTTCTCATATAACAAATGCATACATCGTGCTCTGGAAATAGTCGCACCTGAGAAGGCAAAAGCTTATCGATCCAAAAAGGAAAACAACGCATAATCCTGCAATTGAGCTGGATTAACTATGTCTACCAAAACTAAAAAAACGAAAGAACAGGCCTGTATCGTATTGTTCTGCAGTTTTTATTTTTTATTTTTGAAAATAATGTTTGTAACATGGATAGCCCAAGCTTCTTTTTGCTGCTTCCACTAAAGTTTCTTCGCCCAGAGTAGGGCCAAGGAGATTTAGTGGAAGTAGCAACGGGAAAGCTTTCAAGGGCTATCCATTTTCATCTTGTATTGTTTTCTGCAACTAGTCTTGTATCACAAATTCAGCTATGGTAATGTGAATTTCAAGTTCAAATAGTGGCCTAGTAGCTCCCTCTCTCTCTCTCTCTCTCTCTCTCTCTCTCTCTCTAACTCTCAGAGTTAATAATAGCTTTGATGTTTAGCCTTCAAGAAGATGTGTACTTAGAATTAACTCTATTTTGCTGTGAAATTTTCTACACAAATTGTAATTTTTGCCTAGAAACATACAGTTACCTTGATCATATATAGAATCCAAGTGACGAGATCTTTATTTCAAATGGTGTTTCATCTGTCTTTAAATATTATACTATGTATATTAGATATTTTCTTATAAAAATATTTAGTAATAAATGCAATACGTATAGTATGTATATAAAAGTATGCAACATGAGATGAAATAATATTTACAATAGGGGATCTTGTCCCAAAATCCAAGTCAATAAAAAATATGAGCGTATATACACACATGCTACAAGGTGCTTAACGGCGCAAGGTGTTGTGCCTGGTCACTTGTTTTAAAAGCTATGATATTCTGTGCAAATTTCTTTTGCGTTCCTCGAATTAATGGTGACATGAAAACAAATGAGTTGGTATAGATGGCTATCCAATATCCAAAGCGCTAACATTTATGCAACCATGCTTTGTATCATTGTAGAAGTTGTGGGGAATGCTGATTCTTTATGGCGAAAGAAACAATTTTGCAGCATCTATATTATACTACTGGGGAGCTGACAGCGCTCATTGCACGGTCTAGTACCGGGGTTGTGATTTTCGTGTTGTAAACAAATGCAGCTATAGTTTATCCTTTGTTATTTTCTCTTAATTCTTGTTATATAATTGTACGCTTGAATGTATAAAGATGTGGTTAGTTATATGTATTTACAACTATATGAAGTAAATAAAGTGTATTGATAGCATTCATGAAGATTTTCATGGAGTTTGGAACGTTCAATATATACTTAGTTGCTATAAAGATGTCTCTGTTAATTGTTATTGTTGTTTTTGACGATCAAAGTAACATTATATAAACTATCATAATGTGATGTGGAACAATATGGATTTTCTGGTATTTCCATTGATACAAATAACAACATGTAAGTGATAACTTTCAATTTTCCCTCTATTTTTGTGCATTTAGCAGGCCTAGTATTTCCGGCCATGGTATTACGATGAATAATCACAGGCTGCTTGCTAAATCACAAAAGATCAACAAAAGAAAAAGTAACTGAACAAAATAACATCGCCATAAAAAAAAATTTCAAGCAAAACTTTTTTTAACTTTAAAACCGAAAAGAGGCCCTACTAACATTGACAAATGATAGATCTAAGAGTAAGAACAATTATATATATACACAATTATACAAGGTAGAAAGAAGAAACATGGACAAACTTAATAATTAATTCAATTACGTACGAATAAAGTAAAAAATTGAAAAATTCCAAGGATAACGTAAGCTATCTATAAACCAAATATATACACCAGATAAGTTAAAACTCCATGAACTGCAAAAGCCAATTAAAAACAATGAGGAAAAGTGGACTTCTTCTTTCTTTCCTTTATAGAGAAACACAAAAACTAATAACAAACTTTACTAAAACTCTCCATTAATACAAAACATACATACCACTATTATTCAAAAACATCCAAAACTAAAAGATAGATATATTAAGGTAATCATGGCAGCAATAAAAAGAAAAAAATCTTAGGGTAACGAAAGAGAGAGAAAACTTTTCTTGTAGTTAAACTTTTCAATGCACAAAAGAAGAATGTTCGAAGAAAGATGGTCATAGATATTTACATATCTATAAACACATATGTTATATTTGTTATGCAAACTAAAAATCTTGTCACCTAATTTTGTTTCATCCTCGTTTCATCTTGGTAGAGACGTATATTTACACACCATATAAACATACATTCAAAAGGCTAAGTTCATTTTCAAAACTTAAACAAAATAACAAGGTAGTCAGTTTGCATAGCTTGCCCACTTTTAGAAATCTCATTATCTTCTATTTCTTTACTGCAGAGTTGTTACATAATCAGTATCTTCTTGCCTCTTGGATGTTTCAGCTATGATCAAGTAAGTTTTATCATTAATCAAGCTAGTTTTCAAATATTATGTATAATAGTTATCTGGTGAAAGGGAATATGTCTAGTAGTTACTTGAAGCACGTGTTTTTTTCAGCAGCATCGATTCATTTTCTTCTGTTTCATCATCTGTCATTGCATATATTGAAAATATATTCAGCGAGCAACATATATTAATTTCTTCATAAATCTACTATTGCCTTAGATATTAAAGTCAATAATTTATTCATTGACAAGATAGATGCAAACCTTCAAAAAGGTAACTTTCTTTTCATCTTTAGCTTTGTTGGAGTTGGAACTTCGAAAGTAACAGATGATGACTGAGCAACAGTTTCAAATCGAGTGTTGTTCTCTGTGACACGTTTTTCTTCTGTCAAACTAACTACTGTGAATTGTGCAACTGTTCCACCTTGCTTTGTCTTGTAAGATTTTCTCAATTTTACAAGAAATGTAGTCTTCTCTATAGCCTTTTTCATTCTATCAACATCATGGGAATCACCCTAAACACATATAATAGTATATTTACTATGCATTCACCAGTTTCTAGTAATTGAAATTGTATTAAAAAATTTTTGCTTATAGCAAGATGCATTTCCATTGCCATGACATCATTCATTTGACTGATTTTAGCAGCTTGATCTCCAAATATTTGACATCCAATGTAACACCCCGGAAATTCCCTAATTAATAATCTAAGTCACTGTTTTTCAAACGATAAATTGGTTTTAAACTCGCAAAAATCGTTTCAATATCTAAATAATTTATTTACATTCGAAAATTTTTTCTAACTTACGATGCCCCATTTACGCAATATTTAGCCCAAATTGGCCCAATTCTTGGCCCAATTAAGCCCAATTTTCATGCCTAAACATTTTGGCCCAAATTACAATTTTTCAAAAAAAAAAAAAAAAAGATGAAATCAGATCTGATTTTCATCAGATCTTCCAGCCGAGATGATCCCCCCAAAAGGGGGATATTATCTTTTTCTAATGCATAAAAACTACAACCAAGTATGTTGTCTACTCTCACCTATAAGTAGAAGTTGAAGGTGGGGAAAAATTACTCTTACAAATTGCAAAATAATAGAAAAGTGAAGCCTCAATCCTCCTCTACATCTCTCTCTCTCTTCTCGGCATTTCCACATATATATATATATATATTAAACACTACAACCTCTTCTTAAGAGATCAAAAGAAAAGAAGGGAAAGAAAAACGTGTACTCTTCCTTGGAAGTCATTAGGTAAGTGAGATTAAGCTCTAAATGAGCATCTTAAACCATTTTTGTGTTAATCAAAGTTTGACGATGAATGGAAACACTAAGTGAGCTTTTGCGCCTAGGTGTTCCAACTTGAAGACTCTAGACCATTGATTTTCGAAAAATAGAAGCTTAGGACCACATGTGAGTATTGTGGCTTTCCTCCCGTCTCCATTTGATTTTTGTTGGCTATTTGATTGTCTTTGTTGGTTTGTTCAAGTTTGGTATGAAATATGCTCGTTTTGTCTTCGATGTTTGATTATCATAATCTTGAGCATATATTTTCTTGATTTGAGAACCAAAATGCCTATGAACTTTCTTGCGAACATACTGTTGCTTGGAAAAGGGGTTTGGAACCATAGACTTTGGAATATAACGTAGAGACGAAAAAAATCGGTTTATATGATTTTAAACCGTATACACTTTTAAATTTTGAGATCCTAAAATTTTAAGAAAAATATAAAAATAAAGATCTCAGATTATATATTGAAAAAAAAAATGGAATTAAATTTCGGGAAAAAAAAAATTAAAAGAGCTGAAAAACTGAAGAAAATGAAATTTGATAAAATTTGATTTTTGACACTTCCTTTAATTTTTAAAATTGTTTAGGCTTAGATTTTGATAGCACTTCATTACAAAAGTTGTTCTAAAAATTGTGAAGTTTTCAAAAAAAAAATTAAATAAATAAATTTGGGCGCTTGTGGCTTCAGCCACTGACCGGCGCTCAAGCTCCCAACAGGCGCCCCAGCGCCTGGATTCCAGTAGCCAAGGCCGTATGTGAGCGCTTAAGTGCCCATTTGAGCGCTCAAGCGCCCAAACCCGAGATGTGTTTCACTGTTTCGGCGCTCAAGCGCCCAACTGAGTGCTCAAGCACCCATTCTAGTAACGAAAAATCGATATTTTGATTGCGTTTGTCTTATCCGAACTTATAATTCACTTCTTTAAACTCTTTTAAGTTTTCAAAATGATTTTTACGTAGTCAGTGGTCCAAATTCCAATTCCATCATCGATCCTATTTGATAATCGAAATCTTTGTTCTTTGAATACATCTGATATGATTATACGTGCTTGGATTGAACTCGATAAGTTCATATACGTTCGTTCGTTTGTTCTAAACCTATATGCATGATAAGTTGGGCCCTAGGTAATTCTTAGGTGATTTGAGTTGGGCAATATTAGATTGTCAATTCGAATTCCTGGAATTTCTGTTTGGAGGATAGTCGTGAGGAATTCTAGAGTTTAGAATTTCAAATAGTTATTCCGAAACACGCGGTCGACCGTGTTTCAAGTTCAATATGTGTGCAACTCGAGTGGCCACTCGAGCATGCAAATTGGAGGGATAAGGGTTATGTTTTGTTAAAGTTATAAGGGTGATAGACCTGCCAAATGTTCGTTTCTGCCTTATATGTTTGATAACGTGAATGTGATAGAAATTTTGAAATTTTGAAGCTTCTATTTTGATATAATATTTTGTTCGTCCCATTTCGTTACGTATCACATTCATGATATGAATTCATTTGTCTCTTCAAATCGATCTTATTCTCGTTGCCATCATTCCTCTCATATGCCACAAAACTCGCTGGGTCAATGGACTCATGACTCCATGATATAAATATGTAGGTGCATAGCTGGAATACGTAAGCCCTGGTGAATCTAGATATTTCAAGTATTTGGGATTTTGTATATATCAATCTCTTTTTAAGATGAACCATGCACTGTGGAACGGATGGTTGTAATATGAGCAATGTAATGTGGATTATTATTTTCCAAAGGGTGTTTTGATAAGCGGATGTCCATGGATTGTAATGAAATAGATACTTGATCTAGTTTGATATCTAATGAAATTTCCATATCTACATTTTAGTTAGTTTTGTTGTTGGGCTCCAAGTCATTAATGAGATATTGAATTTTTCTGTTTGACCAATTGGGCTGTAATGACATTGAGATTTTGATGTATTTAGTTTGAATCTAATGAAAATTTTATGTTCACGTTTTAATTAGTTGCCGCTGTTGGGTTTTATGTTGTGAATGAGATGTTGGATTTCTATTTTAAAGTTTTTAGTTAGTTCGTTCCGCGAGTAACGTTCCAGAATTTAGTGCTTGTACGTCCGTTCGTTATTCCGAAATCCCGGGGCATTACATCCAACATTCCATTATCATTGTAGACATTGAACATAACCAGCTCCCTAAATTATAAAGTACAATAATGCTCTATATTATTAGCCATTCTTATTTTTTGGTATAATATTAGAATTTAGTAAAGCCATCTATAATGTTTACCTTGGTATAGCAATGCTTGTCTGATTACAGCTTGTGCAATCCAGATCCCAACCAGAATCAGGAGCAACAAATGCATGGCATTTTTGGCATCCAATGTAGTAGAATTTTTGTTTCAAGTTTGTAATCTTTGCCTTGACTTTTAATGTGAATTTTTCTTGCTGAAAATTTATAATGTATTGAAAAAGGAGATATTAGACAAAGTAGTGTTAATGAAGAAAGTCAAGAAGGATTTAGAAATATAAACGCAAGTTTTCAAACTGTTGATTTTTTCTTTTTCTTTTTTTTTTTTTAATGTGAAACAAAGCATGAGCACATCAATCAAAACTAAAAGCTGATATGCAATTAATAATGAACAGATTATGATTCATTTAACCAAACAAGCAAAAAAACAAGTGAAAAATCCAAAAATAGCGTCAAGGTAACAGTGTTAAGTTCGAAGTAAATCGAGTTGTGATTCAACAAATATAATTGTGGTGAAAGACTATGGTCATATTGTAGTTTAAGTGAACCATTGGTTTTGTACAAAGTTAAAAAATGACAATTACATAACATGTCAAATTTATTTAACAACAAAAGAAAAACAAATCACTAAATATTAAAGCATAACAAATCCTCGTCAAAAACAAACAACAAGTTAGGACTAGAAATTCTTCAAAAGCATAAACAATTCTTCGTTTGTTAGTTAGGACTACTTATTGACATTAGTTAAGTGGAAGATTTTTCCTACCTTAATATTTTTTTCAATGTAATAATGCATTAGAAACGCCAGTAAGCTATTTAAGTAAGGAAGGTCTAATGAAAAAATTAATTGTATTTTGACAAAAAGGTAAATCTAAACACAAGGAATCATAGCAAGTGGAGTTTGTAAAATACTGTTTTAAGTAATTTGCTCAAATATGTCAATAATATTGGAATTGGAATTGCAAATCTTAGGTCACGAAAACAAATAATTAACATAAAACAAAAACTCATACGAAATCTTACATTATCAGCTTTCACGACTTCCGCAATGGATTGAAATTTTGTAACCATGTCCAAGGATGTTTGCTGTTTTTTAATGATGTGATCAACTTTAGTGATACATTCAATAATAGCTTTTGGATTATTTGATCGCCTAGATAGAAGTAAATAAGCTAATTATATTACTCATATATATATATATATATTTACATAAATACAAGATTAATCTATTGATCAACCAAATAAACAATATACCATGTTTTTAATTTTTGAGCATCCGGAATTGGTGGATTGATTGAAATTGAAGTTCCATAAGTAGATCCAAGAGACAACCCTGTAATATTAATGTAATTTAGTTAGCTTGAACATTATTATCGTATGAGAAAGTTCCGAAATATTATTACATATTCTAAAATAAAAGAACTATTATATTCTTGATTTGGAGAGATATTCATTTTTGTGGCTATGATTATTGGCATTGCATCTGTAGATGCTATAATCATTTTGCCTTCAAATGTTGCAATGTTGTTCTATAAAGATAGCATCAATGGCCTTCTTATGATATTTACAGATATAGTGTACTATGTAAAAAAAGAAAAATTCATGCGAAAACTCATTTCATAAAATTTAAAACACAGGCTAATGTAAAAGAAAATCAACTTACTCATCATTCATCACTGCAAATGCATGTATAATGTAGGATTTTGATGCTATAGTTATTCTTCTTTGCTCATACTTTTGTATAACAATGGCCAACACATTTGAAATAGATTCATCATTAGTCTAAATAGTGAAAATATATGTTTTTTTTTAATACATGAGTAATAATATATTTTAAACGTGCTCTTCTTACCAACTGTCTCTCGACGTTCACCAGGCTGCAAAGTATTAAAGGCAGCAAATTGTGGAACTGCTAAAGATGATGAGATAGTATTGTGAAGTTCTTTTTTAATGACCTTGCGTTGATTAATTTTCCACTGATATGGATTTCCATGATTGTCATATTTTGGATTTGCTAACAGCACTTTTGCATTTGAAATGATACAAGTGTCGTATAAATTAAGTGTCTTCTCAAAACTTTTGATGTCATCATGGTAAAATGCAGCTATAATCCTTGTTTCCTGCATTTCAAAACAAAAGACATATTAAATCTTATCAAAGCATTCTTGCATGAAGCTTTGTTTTTAAAGGAAGTGATGAAGTTAGTATTTAAATTAGCTTTTCTTAAAACATATCACAGTATGATAATCACTAAGCTACAGTTCCAGTTAATTTTATGAAAATTTGATATTTTACTTATAGTTTCATCAATAAGCATCAAACGTTGAAATTTCCTTACACTGCGTGATGACTACCTACAACCCGTCTTAGCCTCAACAAGAACTCGAACACTCCAGCTAGAGACTTCAGGAGTAACATCTCTAATATACCTCAGTTGTCGTGACATTATCAATGATATCTACAATATATTCAAATATTCAACAATTTATATTGATGTGCAATAAATTATAAAGAAATAACAATAAATTTAATATAGCACAATACAAGTAGAAAATACACCTCTATTTATCAAACGATAAGCTTCTGTATAAATAATATTTTTAGTGTATTGTTGTTGTTGACCAAGGTCACACGTTGGCTCAATAAGGACTTTTACTGATTTTGAATTTCGTATTCTTGATAAAGCAACATATATAACTGCCGGTGTGAAAATACAGGTTGTGACAAATAAATTCCTATGCAGTCAAGTGTTTGACCTTGTGCCTTATTAATTGTCATAGCAAAACATAGCCTTATTGGGAATTGATATTCTTTATTAGAACATTTTAAGGGAATTTTAGGTATAAAAATTGATTTTCCTTTATGATCTCCTATTGCTATTTCTACTTCGATAAAATGCTCTCCCAATTTTCTACATATAAGGCGTGTTCCATTACACAAGCCTTCAACTGGATTTAAATTTTGCAACAACATGACTAGACAGTTTTTTTTCAAGTTTAAAATATGTAGAGGTAATCCTCTTGTGGTTATACTATTAAAGAATTCTTCATATTGTTCTTGATCATTTGGATTTGATTCTTTGTTGTAACTTACATATTGCCTAGCATTGCCTGGCAATTTATTTGTTAATAAATTATTTATTTCTGTCATGCAATCATTCTTAGGTGTCAAAATCGCGCTGTTGACTAAGTCATATGCATCATATGTACATGAATGAATAGAAGGAAAAACATACTCAATCAATTGTTCAATGGAAGTCAATCTATCAATGAATGGCTAAAAAATATTGCCTGGCACAAAAATATGGTCATAAAAAATATATGGCTCAATGCCATCTCCAACACTAAGCAAAAAAGATGTAAAATCTGGATCTTCCTTTGCTCTTATATTTTCTTCCAGTTTATACTTTTTAATATATGGCCAAATATTTGAAGAAACAAAACTTGAATGTACTGTATTTGACCTTGTACTATTAAGAATTACTGGTAATATTTGCCTAAAGTCACCTCCAAAAACAACAACTTTACTGCCAAATAAGGTATTTTTTTTTATTTGTGATATCTCGCAATAAAGTATCAAATGCTTCAATTATTTTTCGATTTGCCATAGAAGCTTCATCCCAAATTATAAGTTTTGCAAGAATGATCATTTTCGCAAGAATTGATTGTTTGCTGACTTTTGTATTATATTTGTCATCTGTATCTATAGGTAATTTAAACCTAGAATGAGCTATTCTACTTTCTGACAAAAGAGATGCTGCAACACCAGAGGTTGCCACAGCTAGGGCTATGTGGCCTTTAGATCTTAAATAAGCTAACAAAGCTCTGTACAAAAAAGTTTTTCTTGTACATCTAGGACCATCTATGAAAAAAACACTTGATTCATTAAAGTTTATTTTATAAATAATATCATTAAAAGCTATTCTTTGTTTATTATTTAATTTGAACATGGAGAGTAAGTCTTCCTTTGTAATAGTGATATTTTTTTCATACACTAGCTCTTTGGTGAATTTTTCTTCTTCAGTTATTCTTTGAAAACGAGGAGCTAAAGAGTAATCTTGAATAGATTTTCCCATTGACATTAGGAATTCATCAATATATTGAAGGGTTTTTCTTTTAAGATCATGTTGTGTTAGGATGCCACTCCTATCAATATTATCAAAAAGTACATCAAAAAATATTTCAAACAAATTCTTTGGGTTTGGTGGTGAATAATGAACTAACAAAATTGAAAAAAGCTTTCTTAATGTAGTAGGCATTTGAAAATGAGTTACCTCTTTAAGATGTTGTTCAACATATAAGTTACATTCAAGCAAGCCTATAGCCAAAGCATACGATAGAAATGAATCATGCAACTTATTTTGTACAATTAAAAGATCTTCGTAAGATTTAGGAGCACGTACATTAGAAAGAAGTATTTTCAGAAAATATCTCTCCTTCAAAAGGATCAACGACAGTAATTCTACAAATAATCATTATTTTTTTTTTCTTCTTAATTTTCATCTACTATCTTTTTGTTCCCACACAAAATATTCAGGAAATTCTTTATACAAGAAGTTTAGTTTAGTTTTTTCTTTTTTTTTTGGTATCACTGTCATGAGCATTCATCCAAAAAAATTCAGTAAGCATAGTTCGACCCAAAAAAGAATTTGCTAAAACTTCAGTTAATGTTCTTTTCCTTCCGAAACATACATATTGTTGATTAGGCAAATGAATAGGTAATACAATAACTGGTCGCTGCATTTCATTTAATTCAAAAGCAAAAATACACCATTAAGCCTCAACAGCAGAAATCCACCTTCCTTGTTGAAATTCTTTAATTTCATCTACGTTATTAACAAAAGATTCTCCAACAATATTGTATGAAACCCTATCATGATCTTTGTATATATATTTATACAAATACTTTACAAGCTTAAAGTTTGTCCGAACTTCAACATTCAAGTGACAATCAAATTTAGCTAATAAATATGGGCAAGAGGCAACGACGAATCTATTATTAAGATATGCATTACGGATGAAAACTTTTCCGCCATCATTTCATTTTTTATAATTAGGATATGATGATTTCCCATGAGAAGTTGTCACAAAATTTTTTTGGGAATTTGTTTTTACGCTTCCCATCTCTCATGCATGCATCTTTTGGATTAGTAGATCTACAAGGACCATGCATCATATGAGAGACAACACAAGAATACAAAAGAGAGTTACTATCCGATGGTGTAACGCCCCGGGATCTCTCGGCATTCCGCCTCGTGATCCGAGTCGTCACTCACGGTCGGTCGGTACTACTAAAACGATAAAATGCGGAAGCTAAAACTAAAAACATAAACATTTCATTTCATAATGTAAAACGTCAAACTTACAGGTCCAATTTTTTTTTTAATACAAATTACAATCTGTTCAGTCTAACAAAATAGGCCTATCAAAAATTACAGGGTACAGTTCGTACAAATATTTACAATAGGCCTAACGTTCACTATCGCAAAAGTGGATCCTTGATCAGAACTGAGCTTTGATTTATACTCTTGACTTAGGAACCTACAACATGATATGAAATC
>JACFYI010003614.1:1067357-1086041 GCA_014898755.1 Handroanthus guayacan | reverse complement strand
CGTTTTATAAAAATTATCCGATAAATTTTAATCAAGGAAATCTCGGGTGTTACAGATGGGATCTCAGTAGAAATAAATTTATCATATAATTCTGGAGAAGTTAGTTTGTGTTGGCCTTTCAAAATTATAATCCAATGTGTGTATGAAAGGCCCCTTTTTTCATATTCCACGACATATACATATGCCATTACTTCTCCAAAAAGTTGCTTTCGAATGCATTCATCTTTAAAGTCTTCTAATTTTGCCTTAAATACGCGCGAAAGAAGATTAGGTCTATCCTGTGCTTGTTAGTAGGCAACAAGTGATCCTTGATTTCTTTCCACCTAGGATTACAAGTCATCATAATAAACAAATTTGACTTTCCAAAATGTTGCACGAGTGCGATTGCATTTACATATCTTTTCATCATGTCCCTTGGGCCATCAATGAATGAAGAAGGCAACATTATTCGCTTGCCAATTTTAGAAGGATCATCAATGCCATCGATAGACAAGGAATCAACAATCCCTTGTAATGATTCAGTTCAGGCATCAAGTTGTTGTTGTTCTATCCTATAATAATCCACTCTTTGCATCTCAAGCTTAATGTATGAATCTATTACATACTATTGACTTAGACATCTAGAATGTAGTATACAACTAAAATCCCTATCTTTGATTTGGCAACGGTAGCATGTACACTCTTGACAAGGAACATTAGTTCTCTTTGCTCTATTTTGAGAGTGAACTAAAAATAAAAAATAAGATTATAAATAATTATTAATAAATTATTTGCAAAAGTTATTAAGCAACAAATTTGATTTATTTATCATATGAGGTAAAAATCTCGGCTAACATTAGTTAATGTTGTCATACCTTCTTCCTCTATTTGCAAGACATCATCAACAGTTTGTCCAAGGACCAGCTGCACGACATTTTGCCCTATACAATAACCTCGTCGTTTTCTTGTTTGTGAAATTCTTTCAATCCCTGCATGCCAATCGGGTTCTTCATGGGGAACAACAAGGGATACTGTAAAGGATCGCAGCAACCATAATGATAAAGAATTGCATGAGGCTTGTTTTTAGCACAAAAGACTGTAATGTCCTGGTTCATATCCTCTGGATCATCTATAGTTTCATCCCAAATAGCACCCACTTGATCCTCCGTGGGCAAATTATGTGTTTTTTTTATTTAATCTAGGTTCAGCACACAACACAACTTTAAAATGTTCTAAGTTATTCCATGATCGAAGACGCTTGAAGATTTGGAAATATGGATTTTTTGAAAGAGCTTGCAATCGAAGATTAAGGATATCGGGTTCTAGATCATACTTCAGTAATGAATCTATTCCTATGTCATTGGCGGTATCAAGAAAGAAAAGTTGCAAACGCTTTGGAAGTTTAGTTGCAAAATTGAAAGTAATATATGAGAAACTTGGACATTAACTTTAAGCGTATGGATTCCTTGGTTGTTTCGGCAATATTGAGGGTCTGTTTTCATTCCAATTGGTGTTAAAGCTAAATTGTTATTGTATGTCCTCACACACCTTTGAAAATGATGACCAATATTTGTGCAATCTGTGGTAAATAGATGATATAAGATAGGATTGAAAATAAGTGGTGCAAGAGACATTTGACCATTTGAACAACAAAACGATGGAGGTTCCCAATGGAATCTAAATGCCCCACAATATATGCGTGCATTAGCAGGAGGAAGTTGCCATTGAGTTGTGGGCACATTTAATACTCTCTAATAACGTTCAGAAGAAAGCGATAGTGATAACGAATCACCTTGCAAGCGACATATGCGACCTATAACATCAACTAAAGATATTGAAATTCTATAGATAGGAAAAAAGCAAATAGATCACATGATCTATGCCATCTAACATATCATTACGTCTACTGCCCAAAGAGACCGAACCTACTACATTGTTAACATTGGCTTTACTGACATGCATTCCAGCAGCTACATCACTAACTGCCGTAACTTCTCACTGTCAACATTAGCTATGATAGCAAATGAATGAACGATGGCAGTAGCTTCATTTGGATTAGAAGACATTGACATACCCCTTGAGGCACATTTGCGTTCCCTATATCGTTGCTGATGCCTTTGTAGCAATTGTGATTTTTTTCCTTATCCATATTGCGATGTCCTAATATGTCTCACTCATTTCTTCTTAAACGTTTTTCTTCACTTGTATTTATTTTATTTAATTATCTGCTAATAATAGTATTTGTTATTATTCAAAAATTGTCACACAACATATTACATAAAATAGGCAACCACGATCTACCAGAAATAAACAGTAAAAAACGAAAAAATAACAGAAAAAATAGTTATCATATCTGAAATTAATGTAGCAATGACATACACACATCAAACAATAAATGTAATAAAAGTTCTCATTAACAAATCTCAACAATAAAAAATATGAATAAACTCATCAACAAAAGAACATATTTAAAACACCAATTATTGCAAATATGACGAAAAAAATAATAAAAACGTTAATTGTAAAATACCAAACATATGCAACAATGATATTATTATACTAAATAATCAATTAATTGCACTTTGCACAAAACACAATTTATCATGACATATCAATAGATTTATTATAATGCAAATTAAAATAAAAAAAATCAAAAAAAAAAAAAAAAGCAGAGACATACCTAGCTTCTTCGCACAACCAAATGCAGCATCCAAGATAAAATGATATTGAACACTCAAACAATCTAAATATGAAAAAATCTATAGGAAAAATGAACAATCTTGGATACTTTAATAATTGCCTAAATGATATTTTAATAATAACATTCGAATATATGCCTATATAACAACAATTTAAGAATTTTATAATATATATAGTTTACATAGTATAGATATTTAAGTGAAATCTTTCTATAATAATGTGATAAACCTTTTCAATTGGTGCACTACTATAGGAAGCTAACCTAAGGCCTAAGTTATGAAAAAGGCTACAAATATTTTGAAAATTATATTGACTCTTATACTTCAGAAAAATAATAAAATTAGTAGAATTTCATGGAGTTATATATAGTGTGCATTAAAAGTTGAAAAATGCCCCCCAACATGAAATTAAATTCGAACTGCTCAAGGGTAAATATACCTTTATCCCCCTCCCCCCCTCCCCACTTTACAAATTATAAGTGACTTTACATAATAAAGTATGCACAAACATTCATTGACAACTACTTGGTTGCATCCTGCCATGTCCAATATATATTTATTAATAATTAATATGCATACATTTGAAAGTTTGGAAAAAATACAATCTCCCATCAAAATAAAAGCAAAGCAAACTAACCTTTATCAGAGTAATCACAAAAAAGCACTTAAGATAATACATCAGAATAGACTCCTTGAAGAAACAAACCTAAACAAAAACATAGGCTCAAATGACTGAACAAATCGTAAGAATACATGTGAAAAATTAACACCCAAATTAGCGAAATAATGACTAATTGTATTCTTTCGCCGTATAATGTCGCCACCAAAAGTGGTAGGTAGATATTTTGCTTATATATTCCTTTAATGGAAAGACATTTTCTTAGAATATTGAGAAACTATTCAACAATGATATATTGATATAGAATGACATAAAGCAAATGCATCACTTATTTTGCTTTGAAAAGCAACATATGTATTAAGGAATCTAAACCTTCGAGCTATATTTTCAAAAATTTAATTAAAAACATTGTATTTACTGTAACAACCCAAAAATTTTTCTAATTAAATTTTAAAATGAGAGAATTTTTCTAATTAAATTTTTAAATGAAAATTCTCCTAATCTAATTTTTAAACTCTTGATTTTTAATTGGTAAATATTTTTAAAACATTTTTGAGAAAAACTTTAATCGATAGCCGATTTTTTACCGTTTTGAGATTTTTCTCACAATCGAAAATATTTTACCACTTTCAAAAAAATTTTTTTACACCAAAAAATTATCATATACATTATTTTAGCCCAAAAAAATAAATTTTAGCCCAATTTTTAGCCCAAAAATCTAGCCCAATTTAACTCAAATCTTAACTCATTATACAATACAATATATACTATAAATTATATACTATATAACATAAAATTTATACATATATATGGAATGAATAAGTTCAGCCGAATCCCTCTTATCTAAAGGGGATATTTGTGTATAAAATGAAGACTAATCCATGTCCAAGTCTTCAGCATCATTAAGCTAATATGCTACACACCATGGAGAGTTGACACCTTGCATAATAGATTGGAAAATGACAATTAGATCCCTTAAGTCTTGACCATAAGAGAAGACTCTTGTCTTCCAAAGCCAACACATTCCTTTTGCTTCAAAAATTTCAAGACAAAGTTTCCGCCTACCTTGCGTTTTCATCTTCAAAAAGAAAAAAAATCAAGAACTTCATCTTTTGATTATCAACTTCAAAGGGGAAAGTAAGGTTCTCACGTGGTAAGTTTTCTATTTTGATTAGAGTTTTATGATTGGGGTTGGTTGAAGAAGAAATTATGTAACTTATGGTTTGAATCCTATAGGAAAACCTGATCTAAGTTGAAAGAATTACAATCAATCTTGGATCATTGCTATAGAGGTAAGAATTTTGATTGATTCGTGATTTCCATAAGCTTTTATTTCTACCTTGAAACTATTATATTGATTGGTTTCGAATTTTGATGATTGACCTAGAATGATATGTAGATTTGGGATAGAAGTAGTGATAATTGGAAATTTAAGATTGAATTCTAACATAAATACAAATATTTTGTTCTCGGATCTGCCACTAACCCTGCTTTACCTTCAACTTTTAAAGCTTCAAAACCCAACTTAATCTTATCGAATTGGCTCATATAATATACCGTTAGAAATCTTATTGAGTGTAGATAATTTTAGAATCAAGAATCACTCAAACGTATGGAGAAAAAGGGCATAAAATGTTGATGGAACACAATGTGGTAGGTCAGTCGAGTAACAGGGGATAGTAGTGATGGTGAAATTTAAATGAGTATAGGCGAAGATCCGACCGTCGGATCATTAATTAAAAGCCACCGTTAGAAAGATCGTTGAGTTAAAAAAATGTGGAAGTAAATTCATCGTTAAACTATTAGAAATTTTGAGATAAAATTTTTGGAGTATAGACTGCCGTTCTTGGAAATATGTTTAAGGTAGAAGTTTTCATATTTATTGATTAGGTTATTTGCTTGAAGCATATTTGGAAATTTAAGAGCATGTTGTGATCAAAGGGTTGAGGTAAGGATTATGGCTCTCCCTTCCTTGTTTTTATGCTATGGAATAATCTTTGAGCTTTGAAATCATCTATTGCTTGAACAACGAACACTCTTGTTTGATTGCCTAATTTGAGAAATTTTGGACACTTTTAATTGTGTGATCTTTATCCTTGTTATGAATTATTGATTCCTTGATTATATTGGTGAATTATTGGAGTTAAGATTGTGGACAAATAAAGCCCTAAATACTTTGACAACTTATGAACACAAAAGTTGGAAAGTTTGCCGATTTTTCTCCAAAATTTGAAAATTAAAAATCTTGATGATGAGTAGTACAAACTAAGTTTAATTTTTTCACATTTGGAGGTCTAACACCATAAGGATTCAAAAAAAAAAAATGTTCACAGTTACTATTCACTGAGCGTGACCGCGCCCATTTTTGCCGGCAGATGCGCTCAAGGGAGTAACCTCGGGTCATTTTTTTGCGTCCACGCCCATTTTTGTCCGAGAACGCGCCCATAAAAAAACCTATATTTCTATTTTTTGACTTTTTTTGCTATTCTAATTCCATATATCACTCCGATAAGCTCTCCAAAATCCAAATATATATTTTGTGTGTCCAAAATTCAATCCGATTAAAAATGTTCGAATCTCATTTGAAACTGTGATCATTTAATTCAGATGATTGCTATTATTCTTCAAACCTATTGTGTGTTGCATTTGAATCGAATTGATCGTTTATGCCCAATTATTATTTAGAGCTTTACTTGATTAAATTCGAACAATCATTATTCATTCTAGAACTCATTGATTGATATTTATTTTATAACATTTTATGGATGGGTTTATTTGTTTCCAAAAATTCAATTTGATTGATTGATAAAGTTCGAACCTCGTTTGAAGCTTTGCTTATTTTATTCGAACAATTATCATTACTCTCGAAACACTTTGTGTATTGATTTGATTGGCAATATCTGGACCTCGTTTGAAAATTTATTTATTTAATTTGAACGACTGTTATCACTCTCGTTTAATGGGCCCTAGGAATCACCTGTGAGAACTCGAGGGCGGTGCCGGATCGTCAGCTAGTCTCCCGCAGGATTTTCCTATTGTTGGGTAATTCCAAGGAACCTGGAGGTTGGTATCTGAGAGATTACTCTAAGGCTTGTGGTCGACCGTACTGCGGCAACTATGCCTTACTTTTGATTGGTGCTCCTCGAATGGCCACTCGAGTAAGCAAATTTGGAGAGATAAGGATTATATGTATGTTGGAGTTATAAGGGTAATAGATCCACAAAATACTAGTTCAGCCTTAGCTATACGATTGTGTGAATTGTTTTACGCTCATATTTAAGCTACTCGTTTCTGTTTGAGTACTGAATTGTCACAATTGCAAGGCATGTGTTAATTCATTTATGAACTTCATTGGCTCTCTATATGATTTGTTGATTCAGCCTATGTGATAATTGATTCTTGATCTTATTGTTTGTCTTGGGTATAAATCAATGAATTGCTGAGCCGATTATGCTATTCGTTCTTGATCGTAGATCCTTTCTGACATTATCAATTGACTTGATCATTATCGTTTGAAGTTCTGAATTGGGAATGAAATTTAGTGTTTGATTGTTGATTAATCTCGAGCTCATTCAGCTAGTGTTTATTGAAACCCCGACTCGGACTTGTTGTCAATCTATTGATTGATGATCGCTTTTGAATCCGTCATCGTTGTAGCCATTGTTGATTCACTGCCATTAGTATTGAACTATTTGCCTGAGTTATCGATTTTGATTGATTATTATCCCAATTGTTCCTTATTTATTACCGAGCTTCTAAATTCGTTATATGTATCATCTCTAGTTTGTTGGACTTTTGAAATTTCCTATTGTTATTCACTCTTGATCCATGTGTTCCTTCACATTAACATTCTATTCCTGGCCATAACTCCTTACTAAGTCATTCGAACTTATTTTATAAATTTTACCATGTGTAGGTAAGTAAATTCAGGAATTTTACCTTGTTTGAAGATTCAAGACTTTTATGAGCTTCTGTACATGTAGTGAACATAGCGTTGTAATCAGGGGAAGGGATCATTGGAAAGAAACATCTTAGGTACATGCAATTATCGATATTCTGTACTTTGAAGTTTAAACTAGAGATCTCCCTGAATTTTGAAAATTGTAATAGTTTGTAGCACCCTTGTGTATCCATGAACCTACGATGTATCAGGACGTTATTGTTATAGAGTTCTATATCTTGTGGAATATTGGAATTACAAGACTTGTAACAAATATATATTTGAGCAGGATCGATTGATCAGTTGTGAAAAATGAGTTCAATTTTGTATGACGGTTATGTATCAAGTTTGTAAATGAGAGCTTTTTTTTATTTTTTATTTTTTTAAAAAAAGCCCTCTCCACAGGTAGCAATTTCGGACTAGGGATGGAAGTCCTAGATCTGGGTCGTTACAGGTGGTATCAGAGCTTGAATTTTCCTTGGAAAGAAAATCCGAGCTATACCGGAAAAAGATCTTTGGGTAGGAACTTTGATTAGAAATACATCATAGAGATGAACCACATTAAGTTATGATCATTTGGTATAATGAACAATGCTTAAATATATCGGATTGTAATTGGGAGATCTACCAATTTGTGAATCGTTATATTTATTCGTTAATCATTTGACCCTACAAGGGTGATATAGATGTGAAGATATTGATTGAATTGCTTCGAGTAAGTAATGATGTGGATAAACGAACAAAGCAACTTTTACCATATTGCTTAGACCAACTTTGGTGTCTCATTCTAATATGTTATGATAATCTTGGTACTTCATAACAAAAGTAGACGTTGGAATGGTGCTAAGCGAAGTTTTTTTGTCAATTTCAGATAGGTATGGAAGTATCTCAAACACAGAATCTCCTCGAAAGCGGGATAGATCGGGGTGTACATTATTTGAAGAAATTCTTATACCCGAAACCCCAAATGATGTGGAAGATAACTTACCTCGAGAGGAAACACATGAGCAAACACCCCCTACAAGAAATGAACCGACAATAGATTAACTTTTTACCTTGTTACAGGAAATTGTAAACTAAGGCCGATAGCAGACTAATCAGGGGCGTGCGAATGAGGAGGATTTCGAGGATAAGTTGTTATCCCGATTTTTGAAACTTAACCCGCTAAGGTTCAAGGGCGAGCCTAACGACCAGAAAGCAGAGTCTTAGGTAAGGGACATTGAGAAAATCTTTCGAGTACTTAACTACCCAGAAGAATTACAAGTAAGACTTGCTACCTTCCTTTTGGAAGATGCAACGGATAATTGGTGGCGTGTTGTGGAGCAATGGTGGGAATGGAATGAAATTGAATGGACTTGGTTAGAATTTAAAGTAAGATTCATAAAGAAATTTATCTCTCAGGTTGTCAAGGACATGAGAGAGAAAGAATTCATGAATTTGATCCAAGGATCCCAAACAGTGCCTGAATATGAAGTTGAATATAATAGATTAATTCAGTGCGCTCCGTACGTATTGATGGATAAGGTAAGGAGAGCAAAGAAGCTCATTGAGGGATTAAAGCCTGATTTGAGCCGTGCATTAGCTATATGCAACCCTTCCAGTTATGATTTAGTTGTGGAGAGAGCGATGGAGTTGGAAGCAGAGTTTCAAGAACTTCGAAAAATTGGCAAGAAGAAAAATGAAAAATGATCAAGTAAGTCTGACCAAGACAAAAGAAAAAAGAATTTCTATGGAAAGAAACCTAAGACAAGATAAGGCTCTTGATATTGTTAAGAGGAGAAATTGTGGTTTTTGCGAAGGCACCTCTCATACTGAAGATAAGTGCTGGAAAAAGCAAGGAAGACGCTTATCTTGTGGAAGCTTCCGTCATATGACAAAAGATTATCTGAGAAATCGCAAGTCAAAGTAAGGACATATGCCTTAGGAAGAAAAAAGGGAACAAACAGTACACAAGCAGTAAAAGGTATAATCCTAATCCGAACTCCTTTGTGTAAGGCTTGTGTGATCTAAGGGTAACGTACTTTTTATATCAATTGCATAATGAATGGATTTAACCGTTGAGGACATCAGAACAACTTTTGAGGTTCATATCCTGAAGTAAGATTGTTATGAAATGTGTGTTAGGTATTTAGGCTACCCAGAATATAGAAAATCAGGAATTGTGGTTCATTTTAAGAAATTACCAATTCAAAACTATAGCTTCATTTCAGGAAAGGATTGGCTATGATAACATTAGGTTATAGTAAATTATATATGAAAATAGTTAAATGACGTACTAGGATCAGAACAAACACTACCAGCAATTTCAGAAGTAATGGTTTAACATAAGAGCCAGAGTGATCATAGACAAAAGAGGACAAGGATTTCTGATATATCTAATCAATATGCCTCAGAATAAGGCTAAGTGGGAAGTTGACCCTAGATATGCAAGGCTGTTTATATTTGTCAAACATACTGTTTAGTAGTAAATAGGCTAAACCTACCGTCCGAATTCTTTCAGTATCATAAGGCACATAGATGCACCTACTTAAAATGATTTCTTGTATGAAGAGCAACCCATACAGGCCCTAGATTGTTAGGACCGAGGATATGAGAATTGAAAAGATATCCCCATCTGATTGAGTATAGATATGAATCTAGGGACTAGATTTTTTTAGGAGGGGAGAATGTAAAACCCAAAAATTTTCCTAATTAAATTTTAAAATGAGAGAATTTTTCTAAAATTTTTAAACGAAAATTCTCCTAATATAAATTTTAAACTCTTGATTTTTAATTGGTAAATGTTTTTAAAACATTTTTGAGAAAAATTTTAATTGGTAGTCGATTTTTCACCATTTTGAGATTTTTCTCACAATCGAAAATATTTTACCACTTTCGAAAATTTCTTTTATACTCGAAAATTATCATATACATTATTTTGGCCCAAGAAATAAATTTTAGCCCAATTTAGCTCAAATCTTAACTCATTATACAATACAATATATACTATAAATTATATACTATATAACATAAAATATATACATATATATGGAATGAATAAATTTAGCCGAATCCCTCTTATCTGAAGGGATATTTGTGTATAAAACGAAGACTAATCCATGTCCAAGTCTTCACCATCATTAAGTTAATATGCCACACACCACGGAGAGTTGACACCTTGCCTAATAAATTGGAAAATGACAATTAGATCCCTTAAGTCTTGACCATAAGAGAAGACTCTTGTCTTGTAACGCCCCGGACCAGGGTAGCTATTAGCCCCGTGATCCGGGATGGTACTTGTAGTCGGGCAATCATGTTAAAACCAAAGTAGAACAATAACATGTGCAAATAAAACTAGAATCCTCCAAATCGCATTAACATCAATAAGAATACATTCCACTTACATATCTGATCAAAAGAGCTCAACTATCTAAGCTACAAGTCATAAGTACAAAATACAGCTGAGTTAGAATTACAACTTAAGTACATAATCCAAAAGAAACATATACTAATCGGGCTCACATCTTCAGATAATACTCCACGTTTCAAGATCCTACATAATGTGATGGAGTCATGAGTCACACGACCCAGTAAAACTCATGGCATGACGAGAGAAACGAGAAAGAGGATAGAAGCAAGAGAGTTCCAAACAATGAGCATATCGACGATGAGACAAGAATGTGATTTCAATATGCAATTCAGAACAGTCTAGAATAGGCAAATCAAACTGATAACAAGAACATATATCACATTCAAGTCATAAGGCAGATACGAGTGTTTGGTAGTTCTATCACCCTTATATCTCCAATACAGTCATATAAAATTCCTTATCCCTCCAACTCTCGAAAGAGCAACAGACAGTAAAGCACCATCGTGCTTTAGAATAATCCCTCCGAGCCCTATCTCCAGGGTCGTCCGGATTATCCCACAGGTGAGGATTTATATAAACTCGTATTGACAACCCGGCGTTGCCCAATCCGATACTCATATAAATTACTTAGGGCCCAACAGATGGTCAGAGCAGTAGGCTATAAACGGACAGGACAGTACAGTCATATAGGAATCAGGTTGTTATTACACGTTTTGATTGACTACGGATGATAGAATGGACATTTAAGAAGTTTAGTCAATCATTTCATTCGAACAAACTAGGAATGGACTATGAATTAGAGATTTCATTGTTTTGAAAACTTAATTATAACTTGAAAAGATTGGATACGGACTCGGATTAACCAAACAAAGCAAAAAAAAATAAAATTTGGAAAATGGTTTGGGCGCCAACATGCATTTTTTTCCAGTGTGTTGGGCGCTTGGGCGCCTAACTACTGGAATCACTCCAGAGAGCTGGGCACTTGGGCGCCAGCCTTCTGGAGTTGGCCGTCCCATCCAGTGCTTTGGTGCTCACTTCCCGCGCTGGGGCCCCAGTTGGGCGCTTGAGCGCTGAGCTACGGCCAATTTTTTTTGTTTTTTCATCTTTTTATTTTCTTTTGATTTTTGGTTCAAAATTTCATTTTTGGGGTTGTCTTATATCCATTAACATTTCTAAAATAACGTTTTATGATTTTGGTTGAAGGTTTTTCACTTTATAAAATCAAGTCGAAAAATGCCGTTGAGTCCATATTTTCCGTTTTTGTCCGGGTTTTAGGTTCCAAATCCATCTCTTAGTCCAAAGTCCTTAGTCCAAAACATATATCCAAGCTCAGGTCGTGATAACAAGGCACATTTCGGCATATGATAAGCATGTCAAGGAGTTGTGAATGTTCCAACAAGAAAAATCATCTATATTAGCAACATGAGCTTATAACAATAAAAATAGCTACAAGTTTGGCATGTGAATAACTTATAGGACATGAAATGAAGCATAAGCTCAAGAAGACGAGAATGAAACCATAAGTCTTACTTGTTTGAGCATCTAGGCTCGTCTTCAAGAAACGCTACAAATGTTCCGAGTATCGAGTTAAACACCTATTAATCATCCAAATCAAGTATTAACTCTCTCTTAAACATGTCTAAATCATTTACTTAATATGCTAACATCAAGCTTACCAAGGTAGAGTGTGTTTCCTTTGAGTTTCCCTTAAGTTTTCTTGAGAAAAATACCAAGTTTTGCTATGAAAGTGAGGCTGCCGATGGAGATGGAAATGGAGGAAATGAAGCGATGTTTCTGCAGAATTCTTTAGAAAATGGCTTGAATGAAACCTCAATCCTCCCTTTTATAATGTGAAGTTTGCATGGAGTTGAGTGGTCAAGGATTTGGCAAGCCAAATCCTTTGGATTTGGAAAGCCAAATCCTTTGGATTATGGTGGGCAATTTCGGCTTGCCATGCTGCAGTTTGAATTCTGATTTCCTTTGTTTTGTTTTTTTTTTAAGTGTTAAATATATTTTGGGCTAGAAATGTGGGCTGACGTGTGGTTAAATCTTGGGCTATAATTGGGCTAAAATTAAGTAAGTTTTGGGCTGAAATAACGTATGAAATCGAGACTCCGACGTGAGAAATCGTTTTGATGGTAAAACTCATTTTTGGAATTAAAATGTTCTTCGTTTTATTTAAATCAATTTGATTTGAGAGAATTGACGATTTGAAATCTTAATTTGGGAAAACTCGGGGTATTACATGCCTTCCAAAGCCAACACATTCCTTTTGCTTCAAAAATTTCAAGACAAAGTTTCCTCTTAACTTGCGTTTTCATCTTCAAAAAGAAAAAAAAATCAAGAACTTCATCTTTTGATTATCAACTTCAAAGGGGAAAGTAAGGTTGTCACTTGGTAAGCTTTCTATTTTCATTAGAGTTTTATGATTGGGGTTGGTTGAAGAAGAAATTATTTAACTTATGGTTTGAATCATATAGGAAAACTTGATCTAAGTTGGAAGAATTACAATCAACTTTGGATAATTGCTATAGAGGTAAGAATTTTGATTGATTTGTGATTTCCATAAGTTTTCATTTCTACCTTGAAACTATTATATTGATTGGTTTGGAATTTTGATGATTGACCTAGAATAATATGTAGATTTGAGATAGAAGTATTAATAATTGGAAATTTAATACTGAATTCTAACATAAATACAAGTATCTTGTTCTCGGATCCGCCACTGGCCCTACTTCACCTTCAATTTTTAAAGCTTCAAAACCCAACTTCATCTTATTGAATTGGCTCATATAATATACCGTTAGAAATCTTATCGAGTGTAGATAATTGTAGAATCAAGAATCACTCAAAAATATGGAAAAAAGTGATAGAAAATGTTGATGGAACACAACGTGTCAGGTCAGTCGAGCAACAGGGGATAGTAGCGATGTCGAAATTTAAATGAGTATAGGCGAAGATCCGACCATTGGATCGTCAATTAAAAGTCACAGTTAGAAAGATCGTCAAGTTAAAAAAATTGTAGAAGTAAATTTCACAACTTTGAGATAAAATTTTTGGAGTAAAGACAGCCATTCTTGGAAATATGTTTAATGGAAAAGTTTTGATGTTCATTGATTAGATTATTTGCTTGAAGCATATTTGGAAATTTAGGAGTATATTGTGATCAAAGGGTTGAGGTAAGGATTATGGCTATTCCTTCTTTGTTTCTATACTATGGAATAATCTTTGAGCTTTGAAATTGTCTATTGCTTGAACAACGAACACTCTTGTTTGATTGCCTAGTTTGAGAAATTTTGAACACTTTTAATTGTGTGATCTTTATCCTTGCTATGAATTATTGATTTCTTAACCATGTTGGTGAATTATTGGAGTTGAGATTGTGGACAAATAAGGCCTTAAACACTTTGAAAACCTATGAACACAAAAGTTGGAAATTTTGTCGATTTTTCTCCAAAATTTGAAAATTAAAAATCTTAATAATGAGTAGTACAAACTAAGATTAATTTTTTCACATTTGGAGGTCTGTGACTGTAAAGATTAAAAAAAAAAAATATTCACGATTACTGTTCACCAAGTGTGACCATGCCCCTTTTTGGATGCAGACGCGCTTAGGGCAGTAGCCTTCGGCCATTTTTTGGTGTTCGCGCCCATTTTTGTCCACGAACGCACCCATAGCAGAACCTATATTTCTATTTTTTTTACCTCTTTTTGCTATTCTAAGTCCATATATCACTCCGATAAGCTTTCCTAAATCCAAATATATGTTTTATGTGTCCAAAATCCAATCAGATTAAAAATATTTGAATCTCATTTGAAACTATGGTCATTTAATTCGGGTGATTGCTATTGTTCTTCAAACCTATTGTGTGTCGCATTTGAATCAAATCGATTGTTTATGCCCAATTATTGTTTAGAGCTTTGCTTGATTAAATTCGAACAATCATTATTCATTTGGAATTCATTGATTGATATTTATTCTATGACATACTATGGATGGGTTTATTTGTTTCCAAAAATTCAAATTGATTGATTGATAATGTCCGAACCTCGTTTGAAGCTTTGCTTATTTTTTTCGGACAATTATCATTACCCTTGAAATACTTTTGTGTATTGATTTAATTGACAA
Source organism: Handroanthus guayacan (assembly GCA_014898755.1). Classification (NCBI taxonomy): domain Eukaryota; kingdom Viridiplantae; phylum Streptophyta; class Magnoliopsida; order Lamiales; family Bignoniaceae; genus Handroanthus; species Handroanthus guayacan. Next base: position 1,071,326 of record JACFYI010003614.1, on the reverse strand, counting down.
CGTTCGGACCTCATTTGAAACTTTGCTTATTTAATTTGGATGATTGTTATTACCCTTGTTTAATAGGCCCTGGGAACCACCGGTGAGAACGTGAGAGCAGTGCCGAACCGTCAGCCAGTCTCCCGTAGGGTTTCTCTATTGTTGGGTAATTCCAAGGAACCTAGAGGTAGGTATCTAAGAGATTACTTTAAGACTCGTTGTAGCACCCCGGGATCCCGGACCTTCTGTCGAGAGATCGGCAACGCCACCTGTGGGTAGGCGGACATAAAGGATATATAAAGTAAATATAACTATACAAACACGATAAAATACTCTTATACATAGCTTTAGTTTTGATTTACATAACACAATCTATACTATTACAACTTCTCAAACTAAACAAACTATTTTACATAAACTCTATACATACATGATCCTAGTGGTTATACAAAATTTTCACAACTAAGGCGTACATTACTATTATTTACTCCAAACAAAGCATGAAACGTAAACGTTTATTTATGTGCTAATAGCTCCAAACTCATTCACCTACACAGGGTAAGATAATTAAATAAGTCCACTGACTTAGTAAGAATCACAGCCACGAAATGGTAATGAACAAGGAAAATCAACTTTATACATACATGATCCTAGTGGTTATACAAAATTTTCACAGCTAAGGCGTACATCACTATTATTTACTCCAAACAAAGCATGAAACGTAGACGTTTATTTATGTGCTAATAGCTCCCAACTCATTCACCTACACAGGGTAAGATAATTAAATAAGTCCACTGACTTAGTAAGAATCACAGCCACGAAACGGTAATGAACAAGAAAAATCAACAAATGGTAATAGAGGCAAGAGGCTTAATAAAATGAAACGTGCTAAACGATTGTAATCATTTTATAACAAGTATAAACGAATAGCTCAATAAAAGCATAAACTAGTTAAAATTCAAGAGCAAATTGCACAATCGTATAGCAAAAAGGCAGAACTAGTATTTGGTGGATCTGTCACCTTTATAACTCTAAATAAATATCAGCCTTATCCCTCCACAGGTCCCACACTTGAGTGGCCACTCAATGTGGTAACCTAATTTTGTAGTGTGACATAAATGTCGACGAGCAACGTGTCACAGGCTAGTCCTTGGAAAACCTATCCCAGTTTCCTCGGAACTACATAAACGAGTAGGAGACCATTCAGGGGATCAACCGATGGCCCAATGCTCCCAAGGGCCCCTAATGAGAGTAATAGTTCAATGGTTACGAGAGTAATAACAATTATCCGAGTGAATATTCAAATATTTACCGAAATGGCCAGAAATCATATATTTCACGGGATTTATGGATTACAAACGAGTGAAATCTTGAACTAGAACTTAGGACATAAGATTTTATTTTGGATCATCTAAATAGTTTGAAATAACATGGAATGTGAATTTTGAGGAATTTTCTTAAGGAAAATAGTTAAGTTGGCCTAGTTCAAAATTCCTTTGTTAGGGCAGTGAATTTTTCGGCCATTTTAAAAATACATGCCATGGAGTTAAAATTGGCACTTTAGTTCTACAACTATCTAAACTCGACAAGCTTTCTAACGGTAGTTTTAGTTTGAAAATCTGATGAGCGGTTTATTAGTTATAATTTTTTAAAGTTAAACGATGGTTCTGCCGTAACCTCGAGGTAGTTTGACATGTTCAGCTAAAAAAAATATTCTGGAAAGATTTCTCCATATATTTTAAAGATTCTTGAGTCTATCATCATCTACATTTAATAAGGTTTTTGACAAATATTTTTGGGGCTGATTTGGTGAAGGGAAGGTTGGGTTTGAATGGTTTGAAAGTAGAGGATGTGTTATGTTTCACTCTAGTGAGTCTCCTGCTCGTCAGGTGACTTGGCAAGTCCAATTTCAAGGGTATTTTTGATCATTTTTCTCCATGTTTTTGCATGATTCTTGATTCTAAAACTAATTACACTTGATAAATTGTCAAACGGCATATTTTATGAAATTTTTGGATGTGAGGAGGTCGAGTTTGAAATTTTTAAAGTTAAGGGTACGACAGAGGCCCTTTCTATTTTAGCTGACATGACAGGTTAGGTTCAAATAGATTTTTCTACTATTTCTCTCCTTGTTTTTGGGTGATTCTTGGTTCTAACGACATCTAGACTCGAAGAGGTTTCTAACGGTATCTCATATGTAATTTTTGGAGCAATATAAGTAGGGTTTTTGAAATTTTTAAAGTAGGACATATGCACTGGAAAGCTACCCGAGAGTAAAACTCATACTTTCAAATTCTCACTTATTTCATAAAATCGTCTAGTTATCAATTTTAAGTGTGATGATCCAACAAATCCCTTATATCCACTAGGTTCATATTCATAAATTTCATACAAAAACTTAACCAAACTCAACCACAACCAATATAATAATATGAGGTTCATCACATGAAGCAAATAACCAAGGGAGCAATTTGAACATGCCAATAAACAAGTCACAAGATGATGAAGCAAATTCTATAATTATCACAAGGCATAAGAGGCTTAAATGAAAGAAGAATAGATGCTTATGATTCTTACCTTGATACTAATTACACACTTGATCTGTTCCTTAAGCTTCCCTCAAGTTAATCCCTACAAAATCAAAGAACTTCTTCAACTAGAATTCCATCCCAATTTCACTAAACTCTTCAAATAAAATATAAACTTACCAAGATACTTAAGCTAAGTAGGAGATGAACAAACCCTTATCAATTTTCCTTCCTCTTAACTCAAGTTTAATGAGAGAAAATTGATTGAAAATTTTTTCTTGTTAATTTTTGTGCAAGAGGAAAAATGGAGAGAAAATGAAGTTTTTTGCCACAAAACTCTCTTGTAATTGTAAAAAAAATTAGGGGCACTCTTGTATATTAAAAAATGGTCATAATGAAGCATTAAATGAGTTGGATGACTAAGTATACGAGGTGTTGTGGTAATAGTTAAATTGGTGACTAAGTATATGAGGTGTTATGGCAATAATTAAATTTGGTGACTAAGTATATGACTAAGGTACTAAGGTGGCATATGTATTTAATAAAAAGGATGAGTTTTCACCTAGTATGTGTGATGAGAAGGGGGATGCACGAATTTTCTGAATTTTTTCTTTTTTTTTCATTTAATTTATAATATAGTTTGGACTTAGACTTTAAATTTGAATAAAATTTTTGGGCTCAATTCTAGGGTCAAATATACATTGATTTGAGTTAGAAATAATATTTTGGCTCACATTTGATTGAAATAAAATTTTTGGGTACTAAATCGAAATAATTTTGCCGTTTCAAAGTTTTTCGGACAATAGCGGTAAAAATCGTTTTAAACAGTGCTAGTTTTTAAATTTTTGAAACTAAGGGTTTAAAAATATAATTATGAGTATTCTTAGATCAAAATAACATATATAAGAATTTTTGGGTATCAAATAAATTTTTTGAGATTTTTTGAATGTGAGAAAAATCTCAAAGCGACGAAAAATCAGTTACCGATTAAAGTTTTTCTTAGAAATATTTTAAAACATTTATTGATTAAAACCAATGGTTCAAAAATATAATTAGAGAAATTTTGTCACTTTTAAAATTTATTTTAGAAAAATTTTCGGGTTGTTTCACTCTCCCCCCCCTAAAAGAATCTGGTCCCCAGATTCATACCTTATTTGAAGATATGCGGATATTTTTTTTGCATTTCATCCTTACGTTCCCAAGTGGCCTCCTCAACTTTTTGATTCCGCCACAAGACTTTGACTTGGGGTATTTGTCGATTCCTAAGTTGTCGAATTTGGGAATCTAAGATACGAACAGGTTATTTTATATACGTGAGGTCACTTTGGAGTGGCACGTCAATGTGCTCGATAATATGGGAAGGGTCTGAATGGTATTTTCATAGTTGGGATACATGAAAGACATCATAAATCCCTATGAGATTTGGTGGGAGATCCAACCGATATGCTACTGGACCAATACG
>JACFYI010003614.1:997126-1013153 GCA_014898755.1 Handroanthus guayacan | reverse complement strand
ACAATTCTTTAGTCAATCTTAGTGCAACATGTCGAGTCCACAATCCAACCTTTATGCAGAACCAAGCCAGCACTTGTTGCCGACTGACACACAAATGAGCCATATCAAAGCACCTGACGTCAAAAAGGTCTAACAACACACCATTGCACCAGAAAAACATTTCTTTTCTTGATCATGTGCCAATACATTGTATTCATATGAGGACTACCATCATCCCCAAGAGGAGGGGAGTGTTACTTACCTTGGCTACTTCTAACACTCTTGCCTTAAGTAGTGAGATATGGAACATCGAGTGCATCTAATAGCATAGAGATAGTTTTAGTTAATATGCAGTGGGCCTTACCTTCTTCAAGATTCTGAAGGGACCATTATACCTCATGCTGAGTTTAGGCTCTCTTATTAAATGGGTTCTAGCTTGTCAAAAAGACTTCAACTTTAGAAAGACCTAACCTCCCACCTGAAGGTGTCTCAATCCTTTCTTTATTGACATATTGCTTCGTCCTACTCATAGTTGAGCTCAGGTCTTCCTTCAAAATGTGCAACATCTATTCTCTTTCTTTTATGGAACGGGAGTGCTGGTTGCCACAATGTTCAGACAATCCTATGTTTGGGACTGTTGGTTATCACATAACTAAATGTATTATATATTTTACAAATTTCTTAAATGTTTGGAAAAAGAATTTAGTTTTCAAAACTGAATTAAATCTATGAATGAACCTGGTGAGCTTAACCTCAACTAAGGCCTCATGCTTAACAAGATCACAAGTTCAAGCATGAAACTGTAAGCTCGAGGAGGTGAAACTCAAGCTCATCTATTTTTCACATTAAAGAGCTGAGCTTGAGTTTGGAATTTTAGCCAACCTCGGGTCAAGCTTGCTCATTTGATCAACAGAGGGTCAAATAGAACGATGATGCAATTGAAAGTTCAACAATGATAGATGAGGTAATGGTAATTCCCAAACTTCAATAGTGCTTTGGTGAATAGACAAAAATTTATGAAAATTAAGGTGAGTTGGTAATTGTCCCTTTAAAATAAATGTATGTTGTTTGACATACTATTTCAATTATATATTAAAGCATAGCAAAGGATTGAGGAGTATGTGTTATTACTAAAATTGATCTGTGCATAAGTCCAAACTCGCTATCTACTTAGTTTATGTTGGGATAGTGCCTTTGTTTTCTTCTCCAGTCATATCCGCTTGCATCCAAAGAAGTATTTTATATTTTATTTATATACATATATATATATATATATTCATATAAATGAATAAGCATAAAGGATAGTTTCACCCAAATTATTTAAGTTTGGTCTTATGGATTTGAAGATTCACATTTTTACATGAATTAGATTCAATTCAATTCTAATGCAAATGATTGCTGTAAAATTATCTTGTGCGTATGTGGGATATAGATACGACTTCAAAATCCTAAAACCTGTCTAGCATACTACGTTGGAATGTGACAGAGCTTTTCTAAAATAATATAAATAAATGCCTGATAAACAATAATGAATAATACAATCTCGAATAATTTTTAAAAGTTTTTACTCGTTCATGAATAAAGTAGATAAAAAGAACCTTATAATGGTCATGATGTTTTAAAGAATTTGGATGACTACTGCTAATAGATAATTTTTACTATATAATGAATATGATGTTTACGCATAGTTTCATTTAGAGATTCAAATCATGATGATGGATTTCTACTGTATTGATCATGTATTTTGGATTTAAGGCATGATTATTTTAATGTTGAATTTCATGTTGAATACTTCGAGGTATATACCTATGTATATCTTGTATTATACTCTCCAATTTAATTTTGAGTAATTATATATATATCACTAGATAAAATATAATACGCTAAAAGAAAACATTCCTTTACTAACAGAAAATTAGTAATGGATAAGATTCCATTATATATAGATGATGTAAGTGATGAATTTATAATGGAATACTAATTGATTTAAGAAAATGAATAAAATATGTATGAATGAGAACACTTGGGATAAATTTCTATAAAAGAATTTTAGTTTATGATGAAAAATTCCATCACAAAGTTTAGTTTTGTGAGAGACTTTTATTCCATCATAGAACTAATTAGTAACGAGAAATATATTAATGAATTTGTAACTATATATAGTCATATTGATGCCTATGAAGTTTTGTAGAATTTTGTGATTAATTTACTAATTTTTGTGTTATATCCATAATCATTTATCATAGGCGATCCATCATTTAGACTACCAATGGCATGCACGTGATACCATCATAGGATGCTACAAAAACTAGATGAGATACACATCAGCACCTTCATGTAAATACACTAACGAGGTCTTTGATAGGGTGGATTAGCCACCATATTGGTATTTGAAATGTAGCTATCTGCCGTTTAATAGGATTAGTTGTGGAAGTGGGTTGGCCCGGTGCCGTCTTATGGCCCATATTATGGGTGACCATAATAGTAGCCTAGACGCGGCGATTGCCGATCGCGTAGGCAAGATTGGGTATAGTACTTCAACGATTTGGCTTTTTGACCCATCTAGTTTTGATGGCAAAGTATAATGAAGTTCATCACCCCAAAATAATTCTGATAGACCAAGCGGACTTTGAGATTGCCTTCTCAATGTGAATTACTCTTTCTCAAGAAATCCTAGGCCCTCTGCACGCAAACGACATATTCTCAATTTGTGTTCAAATCTAGTGATATGACAGCGAATCATCTTCTCCTTCCCATCCATAATCAGGTACGTATTTTTAGCCTTGTAATTAGATTCTTGCGTTTTTTTACCTTTTCCATCTATTTTAAATTTGAATGTTGAAGCTTTTATTTCTCCTCTTTCTACTTTCTATCGCGTGTCATAACCATTAAATTATTCTATGTAGATTTATTGACGTTGTTTTTTAATTTAAGGTCATGAATTTTTATTTGAGATTCAGTAGATACGAATTGTGTATGGGTAAATACTATGGACTTTCGTCATGACACTAAGCCATTTTGAAGGGGGGAAAAAACGTGCAATGGCATCGATTAATTTACCAGAGTCCTATGGATATAAATAGTGTAACTTTAGCTTCCAATGTGATAGTTATCTTTGGTTGAATGTTTTAGTCCTATTTGTTTTATCACGTGTGTGAGTTGTGAACTTACGGAAACGGAATTTTTAATTTTTTTGATATACATATCCATGTTCATAAGGTGGTTGTTGTTGCAAAAGATGCGAGTCAAAAGCATTTGCTTCAAACTTGCATGTTATATAAAAAAATAATTCGAAGTTGACATTATTATAGGTCTAAGCACAGACGGATGACATGGATTCTAGGCAAAACTCAACATTTTGTTATTTCTTTATTCTTTTTCGTTTAGAGAAACGGTCTTCATATACTTGATTTATTGCACTTACTTGTTACATGTGGGGGGCAATGCCGTAGACATGTTAGGAGTCCTAGTAGTTGGAGCATGATGAATAAATGCTTGATCAATTTAAGCATTTGAGAAATTATAGAGCTCAATGATCAATTTTGTATCAATAATCTTTGTGTGGATAAAAATTTGTTGTTTAGGCTTTGTTATCTTCTTGGGCATGTGGGAGGATTACAAAATGAGTGTTACGTTTTGGTGCCTGTGAAAGTTGTTTCATTCTTGTTGATTCTTGCACACCACACAAAAAAAAAAAATGTTATTTTTAAACACAATTTCAAATGATCGGGCCATACTGTTAGTAAGTATTTCTCCCAAATGCTTTGAGTTGTCATTAGGATAAGTGCCTCTTACTTGTTCAAATTGAGCTAGTGGGTGACAGTTGCACGATTGAGGTGTGAAAATATTTTAAGGTATTGGCATCCACTTTTCTTAAGTGTTGTTGATGTTTTATGTACCTTTGCATTTACGCAAATTAGTCACTACATTCTATATGTTTTGACCTGTGATTGTCATAAAAATGTCTAAGGGCTTTAGACGGGGCATTTATTAAGGTGCGAGTTCCCTGTACCGCACATTACCGATCTAGAAATGATCATAGTGTTGTAAGTGTTCTAGGAGTATGTAATATATATAAACTTTGTTTATATTCTTGTTGGATAGGAAGGGTCAATTGTGGACAGTCGAGTTTGAAGGGATGCTTTAAATGGCCTCATGGTCTTCGAGTATCTATAGGAAATATTTATACATTTTCTCCTTACTTTATGTAATTTATGTTAATAAATGAGTCCTTGCTTTCAACATGCATATTTTAATACCTCTCATACTGGTTCGAATCCAGCTATCTTGGATATGAAACTACTCTCTCTGTGATGCTAGATTACAAATTCTGAAGATTTTCTGAACGCCTAATGTTGCACCAGATATCACCTTCATGACTAGCATATTGACCATCTTTAACTCAAAACTCTAAAGAATATTTCAACCTAAAGCATGGCAAAGCTTGAAATGTGATTTAGAGAGCGTCCCATATTCTGAAGGGTAGATGTGCAGTGCCAAGGTTGCTGAGCTTTTACTCGATTAAGTTGCAAAATCTTATCATTCTCGCCTGTGAGCTCCTGCATAACTTCATCTGAAGTTCCATGGTAGCCGACCCACTTGAAGATTTTTACTTAGACAGGAATGTTGGTGCTGATGATATGGATGTTGATTGAGGGTAGGAGTGCATGGAGTAATTGGAGGGATAACTTAGCGAATGATATGTACGATGCATGGAGGGGATAAAGTACTTGTAATCTGCATTAACATATTATAAGCAAGGGTAGAGAATTTATTTAATTTCATGTGTTATGGCTTATATAACTATTCAAGCTTAGCATCATGCGTGTTGTGTGTTACAAAGATTTTATGATATATTCAGTTGTGCATTCAATTTGCCATTAACTTAATCATACTTGAACATGTCTTTTTCAATGTATGCGGTAGTTCACGCTAGCTGTTTACTCAAATATATTCTTGTTGTTTTATTCTTATTCCAATAGTTGCTTCATATAATATATTTATAAGCCGGAATCCAAATATAAGTAGGTAGTGCATGTGAAACATATTGGTTGCCTCAAAAGCTAGGCAAATTTCCAAAATAATAGCATTTGCGTAAATGTAATAGATTAGGTTACTGATCATCCGTACTATGGATTGACTTGGAGTGTGGATTCCGAACATCTAATGATGATATATTCTTTTACACATCCATACTTAGTGACAGGGGCTGGGCTTGTGATACAATCTCTCGCGATCTAACTTAGCGATTGATGTTTGACTACCCGAAAGGCATGGTTGCTTGCAAGTTAATGCACATGCGAGCAAAGTTTGTATCATTTTGTTGATTTACTGCCTAGTCCAGTATAACCTACAAAAATGCTAAATATTGGGCAACTATTGACCAAAATTATCACTCAAATAATCCACAAGTAAGATGTTCCTCAAATTAATTTTTATTGTAGCAACATATATTAAATGTTAAGCAATTCCTTGACTACCTTCGCATATCAGGAAGGCATCGATCATTGTAAATAGTGGGAGTGGGGTTTCTATTGTTATGACTTTACTAAATACATGTTTTTAAAGAAACAAGATGGATTATTTACCTAAGAGGTAGTCCAAGATCCACCAATTAGTCATATAATTTGTGATTTTGATTCAGATCTGTAGTAGTACTCTCATCAAGATTGTCATGTGGTTGGCTTTTATACCACTTTTAATATTGGAAAATTTTGTAGTATTTTATTTCTCATTTGGTTAACCCATCTTAAGTTATGAATCAAAAAATAAAAAAAAATCCAAAGTAAAATATTATAACAATCAGTTCCCATAATTATGCTATTAGTTATTCCAACTTTATGAATGATCTTGTATGGCAATAGAGTTCTCGATTTTACTTTAAGTTGGATAAATAAATTTGCCTTATTTTGTATCCTTCTAAAGATTTGTGCACTAACTTTCCCAACAAGATTAAATTATTTCAAGATTATGTTTGTTTCAATGATGGAGGATTTGAGTGTTAAGAACAATAATGTATTTGATAAATTAAAATTGCAAGGACATTAACTAACAACATAAGAGATATTTTATGCATTAACGCTTACTAATTCAACACTTGTAATTGACTTATCTATCATACCCAACACAGACCACAAATATGAAAAATTATTGTAGTAGATCTCTATATGAATGAAATCATTGTTTGACAAGCAAAACTAGTCGTGGTGCTTTAGATGCTTATTTGGACTGACAGAGGTGCATGGGAGCTACACCTGATATCTTGTGAGCTCGATTGTGCATGGAATACCCCATTTTATGGCTCACTGATGAAACGTGGCACCATTGTTTTGGTTTGGTATCGAACTAGTTGGAATGACAGTAATATACCCTGGCAGTATATATCCCTTAGAATCTTAAAAGCAGCATCATTTTAGCCCATAATTCAGGGTAAATATTCCAAAACGAAGAGTACAATGGAATAGAACATGTAGATCTAAGTGCTTGTGCCTGAATAGGTCCAGGATAATGTACAAGCTTCTGTTGTTGATTGCTCTGGTTATTCCAGATTTCAATAGCTTATTGCTCTACAAAGACATCAACACACTTGGGTAGTCTGAATATGTAACACATTTCACTCTAATCTTGCGCTTTTAATATCATGTAGGCTTTAACAATTGGATATTTCTAATCAAGAATAAGCACATAGATTTGATAGCTTATAACACACATTTGAATTTGTGTAAAATGAGACATTCATTACAATTTATTCAAGCAAGCATTACCATGGTAACATAATTCCATACGTAAGGTGGTGCATGGAGAACATTATTTGTTGAGTTATAATGAACAAGAGAAAGAGTTTTGAGAAGCCAACACCCGAGACGGTGCTTGAGTCACTATAAAATGTAAGTGTGCGTCCTTGCAAGTAAATGACTTTTCCTACATTTCATTAATGAACTTCATTAACTTCTATATAGGAGTTACATCAATTTTAATAAAATGGTGTTTGCGTCCCTGGCGTCCTCTGACAGCCTAAATATGAACTCCAGTTCCAACGTCGCATTCAATTATGAATTGTTGAAGAAATTTTTGTGGTCGTGAAATGTAGGTAACTACTTTGTTAACTTGTTTAAGTAATAGTTATATATGAATGAGAATGTTGTGCAAATAGTACCTATTTATAGAGACTTAAAATTAAGTACAATGCGTGCAAACTCTAAAGACTCCGAACCAAATTTATAGAGTCATGTTACTGAGTTCATAACCAACTATTATTTTGAAAATAAAGCACTTTAATACCTTGACCGAAAGCATGATATGGAAACCAAATCGGGATTGATTTTTCTACATGTTATGGGGATTTGACGAAAAGTATCTAGCGATGGATAAGGTAATTAGATTTTATATGGAATCTTTTGCATAATATTACATCACAAAGAATAAAAATCAAATTAAGGCTAAAGCTTGAACAGACAATACAATTCATTTTGAACTTTTAGAATTATGGATGCTTTACATGCCATATAGTGCATTTTGGTTAGCTTTCTTAAGGTATTTGTCTTGAATGTGTAACGCATAATTAATATTTGTATTTAATAATGTCGAGAAATCGTTATTGTGGAGATTGGACATACGTATGAATATAACATTAACATTATGGAAATTATCATATAGTTGGTCCATATTAACAAATACACAAAAAGGGTTGCCCATAACATAAATGACCTTATCTCGTGCATTGCCAAAGTAAACAAATCTATGCATTTAACATATGTTTCAAGTTGCTACAAGACTAATCCAATGACACGAGATATTAGCATAAAATTTTATCGCTATAATTACACCCATGATCAGACTAAGCAGAGACTGAAATGAGGAGACAATGACATAATACGCACACACCAAATGCATATACAATTAATTTATTCATTTGTTAAAATGGCTCCATAGTATGCAACAGTCCCTAGTATAGAGGTATTGTCTAAACTACAACATCTGAGTTACAGCAATTAGAAACTATCAATACTATATTGACTCGATGGCATATTAGAATAACAAGACTCATTGTCAATGTTGTATTTGGCTATTGTTGTATGGTGCCAAGGCATCCCCTGCAATTCATACCATCACAAGAAATTGCCCTAATGACACCCTCCTAAGGAACACTTGCAAACAAATAATTGCTGTTTCGTTTTGTACGGCACTTACAAAGGACTATAGCATTGTTCCCACAGCAACACTGGGGTGGCTTAATTTTCATCGCTATCCAACAGTTAATATATCAAATGAGAAATCAAAATCACAACATTGATGATTCTATGTACTCGAATTTTGACAAAACAAACATAATATAGACAGTAAAAGTAGAAAGTTGGAAATTATGTAAGTATATGAACACGTAACCAATGGAATACATGCTCAAAGTATGAAAACTACTCCACATATGCCTTATATGTGGATCATACTCTTCTTTCCCACCACCGAAGATGGAGTCACATAAGTGGTTGTTGTGGGGGAAGACCATTTGGAGAATAAATGAACAAAAATGGATTGAAACAAGAAAAATTCATAAGTTGTAATGTGCTGAGTCATTTGGAAACTATTTGGTACTGTAGAAATTTAAAATATGAACCAGAAAAAGGAAAAGTTTAAACAAAAAATTTTAAAAAATCAGAGGACATTTAGGTAATTTCATAGAACTTATTACAATAATACATGCTATCAAGCATGTGTCACTACATAAGGGAACTTTAATTTGGGCCATTAAATCTAATCTACCAAATATCAACTTAGCTATTCTGGGCCACATTTCGGCATTTGGACTTAATACCCTATCAACACCTCCTAAGTCATAGGATTTTGATATATATATATATTCTATTATATCAAATTATTTGATAATGGCCTTAAATTATCATACAATCTCTAGTCACACAAAGATATGCATTCTATTATTCAAGTTTTCTAGAAGTGGATGCACTCAAAATTGTAATTTCTCATCATATCTCATTTTTAATCTACTCTTTTATGATAGTAAAGAATTTTTTTTATTTTATTCTCTCTCTCTCTCTCTCTCTCTCTCTCTCTCTATCTCTCTCTTTGTTCCTTTATATTTTCACAATCCCATTTGTGTTGTGGCCGGTTCCAACTTTCCACTATTATTATGACCGTTGGTTTGTAATTGCTCCCCAAATAACAACTCTGATTGCTTAAAAGTTGTCAACATATTAACTATTTCATATTTTAGTGAGTCATAACTAAGCTAACATGATCTGGATCAATATATTTATCTTAACTTTTCTTTGATTCGTTCCCATGGAACATGTCTAAGCTAACATGATCTGGATCAATAGGATTCCCAATTGGGTTTGACACATATTTGATCATCAAAGGAAGACACAAATAAATCATGAATAAATCCCTAGGTAATACACGACATTTTCAAATGTCCATTATGATTTGGACCAAGTGGATCTTAAAGATTAGGCCATGTCTATTCAATTACTCTCCCTACATCTTAGATCGACAAGCTTTGCTATTGTTGAATGGGGAGGCCGTTTGAGATAAGTTGGACAATGGTACTTGGCATGTAATTTTGAAATCTTAATTATTTACGTATAATATTGTGTTGCTTACATGATAGCACAATTACATCCTTTTGATTTTTTATGATAAGATAATAGAGGTGAGAAGACGCCATCTGTAAGCTAGAACTGAAATTGATCTATGCATAAATCCAAACTCTCAACCTAATTAGTGTATATTGGAATTGTGCCTTGATTTCTTCCAAGTCATACCTGCTCACATTCAAAGTAGTATTTTATATGTGTATATGTATATATATTCATATAAATGATTAAGCAAAAAGGATGGTTTCACACCCCTTGCCAATTATTTAAGTTTGTTCTCATGGATTTGAATATTCACAGTTTTATGTGAATTAGGTTTGACTGATTTTTAATTTGCATGATAGCTCTAAAAAAATTATCCTCTGTGTATATATGTAGGATATAGATATGACTTTGAAATCCTAAAACGTATTTTTACATATTGTATCAAAATGTGATATAGCTTTTTTAAAATAATACAAATAAATGCCTAGTATATAATAATAAATAATATATTCTCAAATAATTTTTAGATTTGTTTATTCTTTCATGAATAAATTAGATGAAGGACCATACAATGATCCTGATGTTTTAATGCATTTGGGTGACTGCTAATAGATAGTTTCTATTGTATAATTTATATGAAGTTTATACATAGTTCCATTTAGAGATTCCAATCATGATGATGGATTTCTATTGTCATGTATTTGGATTAAAGGCATGATTATTTCAATGTTTAATGTTATGTTGAATACTTCGAGATACATATATATATACACAGACACTAGTATGAAGCGGTCTAGTGCCCGTTTTGTGTATATGTATGTTGTAAATGATGTGATTTATTTTTATTACACAAGGTGGAAAAAATAAAGGAAAAAAGAAAAAAAAAAGAAAGAAGAAAGAAAGCTTGATAGTGCAGAAGCAAAATTTAGAACTGTACATTCTCAATAAAATTTGAGTAAAAATAGCGTAGGGGGCTTTCATTTGACAACCTTTAATCATTGATTTTAGTCATATGCCAGTCTGCTGTGGGACAACATTGATGATTCATTTCTGTACCGCATGGGTTAAACGTGTGCATATTGCAGTTGTGTACAACATCCTAAATCTATGCAATCTTAGATCGAAGCAAAAAATCTCGGCTCAACTCGAAGTTAATCAAGCCCTATTTGAGCCTTAATGAGCTTAAGTTTGGCATCAAGTGAAATCCATTCTTCAACAAATTGGCTTGAAGGCTCGCGAGTCTAGACTATTATTGAAAAAATATATTATATATAATATATTATTATAAAATATATATAATGTATAAATATTTTTATTAAAAATAAATATAAAAATATATATAACATATTATATTAAAAAATATATTTTTAATATTTAATATAGTGTAACTTATATATATTAATTTTTTTTAAACGAGCTTGTCAGGCTCAATTAAGGCTCAAGCTTGAATTTCAAGGCTCGATTGAGCTCGAGCTTTCCAGGCTTGAGCTCGGTTTGTTTACAGCCCCAATTAATGTACACCATAAGTACAATATAGGTACAATATAGTATTGAAGGAACATTACCCTGACTAAGCAGACAATCACTTGGTTACATCCAATAAGAAGTTCACAAATTCGCTTACGTGAGGAAGCATATTAGCAAACAAATTACAGAGGGATGAAAGGAATCTAAAACTTAAGAACAACATGAAAAAATGATAGGAAAAAAGGGAAAATTTCCAGCTTCTCCAATTTTAAAGACTTAGAAATAAACACTTACAGCATTATACATCTCTATTGCCATTGATGCATTCATATTCGTAATTTTTATAGCATCATGACCAAATGCAGTTGCTTCCAAACTTCTTGTCTCATCAATTATTGTTGTTGCAACTCTTTCCCTGTCAAAGGAAATAACATTACAACACATAATTTTTTTCTCTTTTTCATAAAGGGATAAACCTTGGTGGTGCTTCTATAATATTCTAAATAATATATATAATAAATTACCTTGGCTTAGCGAAACCTCTTTTATTGCACCTTTGGCAATCAATCTCCCAGTAATAGTCTGCGGCATATGATGTGTGGCAGTTCTCACAAGCAACATAGAAAAACTTTTGATCAGGTTTAGTTATGTGAATCTTGACATTCAACATAAACCTATCCATCTATTTCAGGGAATCAAAGATTGATCACGTAATTACTATATGAAAATATTTGTAGAAGAATAAAAAAGAAAGACATATATATTTGTACATATAAATATATAAATATAAATGAAAAGCAGTTTTATTATTAAATCCGTCTTTCTGTCTTACATCCTTGATTCTAGCAACATCTACAACAGAGTGCAACTTTTTGCTAGGTGTCATAATTGACCGTTGATTGTTCATCATTTCATGAATGTCAACCAAAACACTTGCAATTAAATGTTGATTGTTTGCTCTCTTGCAAAATTTCAGAGAAATATGGTGAAAGGATTTGGATCTGAAATAGAAACAACTAAAATAAGGCATTCAATACATGATAATGCATGAATATGAGAGCAAAATTTTCACCATCTTTTTAGTTTTTAACATCTGGCATTGGTGGATCAGCAACAACTGTCGTAAGTGGCATGGAGCCAAGTGATAAACCTACAAGAACACAAAAAAAAAAAAAAACAAAAACAAAAAAAACAAAAAAACAAAAAAACAAAAATTATCATGAACTACAAATACATGATTGGTATTTTTCCGCTTGGGGTCATAAAGAGAGTTATATATGGATGATATACAACAGATAATGCACTCCCTATTACACTGACCATAATGCACTGACACTATGAGTCTATTAGCAAAGATTACTGGCGTTGGGTCCTTAGCGTTAACAATCAGTCTTCCTTCAGACAATGCTATATTCTCCCAAAGTGATAATATTAAAAGCCTTTTCTTATAGGAAAATATTAGGTTGCATTAATTTTAAACCAGTATAATAAAGAGAAAAACTAAATGGAAAATGATAACATAGACATCTTACTCATCATTAATCGAAACAAACTCATGAATTCTATAGTTTTTCAGAGGATTGCCAACGATGCGTGGCTGAAATTTTTCTATTACTGTACCAAGGAGATTTGCATTACAAAATAGCATGAATTTTTCTGTTATTTAGCAACAACAAAAATTATTACTTTATTTATATGTTTAGTTTGGTTTGCGCACCAACTATTTCTTTATTCTATGATGGCACCAACTCAGCAAAAGAAGGAAGGTTTGGAACTTGAAATGTCAGAGGACTTGCATTTTCTGGCACTCTTGTGATGACTGTTTTTTACATGATAACCCAAGTGTATCTTTGGCCATAATTCTTATAATTAGCATTTGCAATAATAACTCTAGCATTTGAAACAATGTATGAATCACATAGGCAAAGAGTATTTTCGAATAACTTGATAACATCATCAAAGAGTGTAGCGCCCCGGGGTCCCAGGGCACCTCTGCCCTAGTTTCCGGGATGCTACTCACAATCAATAATAGGCATAGATTTACCAAACACTAAAATCAACATGAACACATTAAAAGGAAAATTTATCTCAAATATTTTAAATCCAATTCACCTTAAATATATTCATTCTTATGAAACTTATTTTAAACATTCCCATAAAATTCTTATTAAGCATTTCAATAAAACTTGATTTCAAACAATTCAATAAAACTTATTTTAAAGAATCCATTAAAACTCATTTTTGGTTATTTCAATAAAATTTTTTTAAATTTTTCCACGAAAATTTTCCTTGATTTCTTAATGGAACTTAGTTTTAATATTTGTATAAAGTTTGTTTTAATATATTCATTTCTCGTGTAAGAACAGCCGTTAATACTAACATAAGCATTATAAACTTACTAAGCCATAATTTACATCATGTACATAATCCTAGTTTCATAAGATACTAACCCTATCTTACAAGCACACTATAATTTACATCATATATAAAATACTAAGTTTAATACTTACTAACTCTATTTTACATCCACCCATAATTTACATTTCACTACACACTAGCTATAAGGTTAAGTTTACGAAAATACAACCCAAATACTAAAAAAAACTAGTCTAGAGGCTCCGCAGTAATATAGGTCATGACTTTGCCATACGTATAAGTGCTCGTAAAGAGATACCACCCTCCCGGAGCTCTCGAAACAACGAAATGGACATGGACGGAAAATTCGATACTTCGGCGTCTCTCGTGATCATCCACAATGAATAAAATAGGAAAACACAATCTTAATTCTGAACTACTCATTTACAAATTTTAAAAAGATTTAAAGTAAGTCGAGAGACTTAGTAAAAATCATAATGGGAAATAAAGGAATAGGGCTCAATAAATAAATAAAAGATATCAAGCTAAAGAATGACATTCATACCCAAGTGAATAATTTAATGCAATTGTGAGCTCGGAGAATCAAACCATATCATAAATGTCAAAAATCATTTAGGCTAAACTAGTATTTGGTGGATCTGTCACCCTTATATCTTCAAACGTTATCAGCCTTATTCCTCCATTTTCCTCTCGGGTGGCCGCCTAAGATAAGCCACTAAACAATAAGCACGGTCGATCGCGTGCCGAGCAAAACTATTCGGAAACCTACCTCCAAATTCCCTCCTAATTACCTAAACGTTAGAGAAGTCTTAAGGGTTAGGTCGACGTGCCGTAATGCCCAACCGAATCCCCCTTGAGGTTCTCGAGACCTAGCACTCATGCATTAAGGTTTTTCATTTGTGGAGCATAAAACAAAATCAATAATCAATCATTGAATTCAAATAATAGAGATACGGAAGTCAAG
This sequence comes from Handroanthus guayacan, assembly GCA_014898755.1. Lineage (NCBI taxonomy): Eukaryota > Viridiplantae > Streptophyta > Magnoliopsida > Lamiales > Bignoniaceae > Handroanthus > Handroanthus guayacan. The sequence goes on along the minus strand of JACFYI010003614.1, from coordinate 998,771 downwards.
GAACGCAGATATGGGTATAAGAATTCTAATTGGATCATCATATTAGATTTAAGGGGTTTAGGGGATGGTTTTTGAAGATGGTTTTTAAGAAAACCACCAAATATTTCAAGTTTTAAGCAAATTCTGGGCGGCAGTAATTTTTCAAGCTATCTTAAAAATACATTTTGATAAGATAAAATTGGTAATTTAGTTCTACAACTATCTAGACTCGACAAGCTTTTCAACAGTGATTTTATATTGAAAATCCGACAAGTAAGACTTTAGTTATAAATTTTTAAAGTTGATACAAGAATCTGCCGAAACTTCAAATCAACTGGACAGGTTTGGGTTCACAAAATATTCTGGGTTGATTCCTTCATGGATTTTAAAATTTCTTGAGCCTATTGTTATCTACACTTAACAAGGTTTCCAACTTATGTTTTTGGGTTCAATTTGGTAAAGAAATGAATAGTTTTCAACGAGTTGAAGTTAGGGAAAGGGTTAGGACCAGTTCCAGTGCAACCCCTACTACTCGGGAAAGGTGACATGTCTAGATTAAACGGTGTTTTTGGGCTTTTTCTTTCCCGGATTTCGGTGATTCTTGATTCTACTGATAACTACACTCAATAAAGTTTCAAATGGTATATTTTGTGGAATTTTTGGGCATGTGGTTGTCAAGTTATGAATTTTTGAACTTAAAATTAGGACAAAGACCTCCCCTGTTCTAGCCGAAATGGCAGGTTTCATTCAAACGCATTTTTTTACTATTTCTATCTGTGTTTTCGGGTGATTCTTGGTTCTATCATTATCTAGACTCGAAGATATTTCTAACGGTATCTTACATAAATTTTTTCAAGTAGTAAAAGTGGTACTTTTGATTTTTCAAAATGAGATAAGTGTTCTGTCCTGGCTTACCCGAGAACAACTAAGGTGTTCCAACTTTATTTGTTTTAAGAAACCACCTAACCACTAAATCCAAGTGATGATTCACTATCCTCCTTATACCCTAAGGTCAAGTTCATGGTTCCCTAGGTTCAAATCAAACTTTGCTCCAATAACAATATCATCAATCACATGAAAATAGCCAAATAACTCATATCATCAAGCCATAATCAATTTAAGGCCAAAGCAATCATTCTCATAGCAATAACATCAATTTATGAATCAAAAGAAATGGAACCATGATTTGGAAATTGAGTACAAGGGAGTGGAGTGTTATGATTTTTACCTTTTTTGGGGTTTTGGCTTGAAGATTCAACTATCTTCTTCACTTAATCCACTAACACCTAGCATAGAAAGAAACTCCCTTAAGTTTATATAATTTTCAACACTTCTACTCACTAAACACAACCAAAACTTACCTAATCTTGTAGATTTGAGGTTAGGAGAGTTGTCCACACAATTTTTCTTTAGGTTCTATGGTTTGAAATTGAGTGAAAGTGGGAAGTTTTTGTTCTTTTTCCTCTTTCTTTTCTTACGGTTTGGAGGCTGCTGAAATGGCTGAGGTTCTTTTGTGTTTTATGCACTCTTCTCTTTCTTGTATATACATCCTAATGTATATACATGTATGTATTTTAGTATAGTATAAAGTATAGCATTTAATGATGCTTACAATGGTGTTGGACATGAGCTAAGCAATGAGCTCATTTAAGTGTTCTAGAGGCTT
>JACFYI010003614.1:980335-993712 GCA_014898755.1 Handroanthus guayacan | reverse complement strand
TATATATATATATAACACAAATCTTTTTTTCAAAAACATTTTGGGAGCAACAAAATGCATCAAATGAGCCTGGTGGGGTGGATAGAGCACTTTGAACATCTCAAGAGACTCGGGTTCGAATCCTTGACTTGCAAAAATATTTGTCTTTAGAGACGGTAATTAGAGACGGAATTACCGTCTCTAATTACAAAAGAAATTTTACTACGGAATAGAGACGGACACTACCGTATGTAAATGCAGCCACAGACTTTGCGACGGAAATAGAGACGGATTTTACCGTCTCTAATGTACGGATGATAATTTTATACGGTTTAGAGACGGATTTTCGATGGTTACTTTTGGCGACGGATATTCCCTATCTGTTCCGTCTGTATTCCGTCTCTAATTAGAGACGGAAATTTCCGTCGCTAATTCCACGTTTTCTTGTAGTGATTGGAATCTTTTAAAAGAAATAGGGCATTTATCTTTGTCAGAGCCTTCCAAAAGTTTTCGTGGTATAAAGACAATCTTTTGTTTCTGGTCACCAGTGGCTATTTCAATTGTAAAAAAATTATCTCCTAACTCCCAACAAATGAATCTAGTTCAATTACATGAACCCTCAACAGGATTCAAGTTACGGAGTAACATAATTGGACAATTTTTTTTTTAAGAACAAGCAGATGAGGAGGTAGGTTGCTGGAGACAACAGTGCTGAGAAATTTCGCATACTGGCCTTGATCCTGTGAATTCACTACCTTATTATAACTTATATACTCTTTTGCTGGGCCAGGAAACTTATTGATAAGCAAGTTATTTATTTCAATCATGCTTTCATTCTTAGGGGTAAGTATGGCTATATTTATTAGATCATAAGCATCATATGAAAAAGAATGAATAGATGGAAATACATAGTTAATCAAATCACCTATCGAAGTAGCATAATCAATGAATGGCAAAAAAATATTGCTTGGAATAATAATATTATCTTAAAAAATGAATGGCTCCAAACCATCCCCTACTCTCCATAAGAAAGAGCAAAAAGCTGGATCATGTATTGCACGCGTATTTTTCTCAAGCTTTATCTTGATAGTACAAGGCCAGATTTTTATGATACAAAACTAGCATCTATCATATTTTGTCTGCTTCCGTGTGGCACTATAGGCAATATTTGCCTAAAATCACCACCAAAGACAACAACTTTTCCATCAAATAATTCATTTGTTTTGTCAACAATATGTTGCAACAACTTGTTAAATACCTCAATTAATTTCCTATTAGCCATTGAAGCCTCATCCAATATAATTAGCTTTGCAACAACAATCATTTTTGCAAGGCTTGATTGCTTGCTTATTTTTGCATCTTTCTTTTCATCAATATCAACAGGCAATTTAAATCTTGAATGAGCAGTTTGACTGCTCAGCAAAAGGGATGTAGCAACCCCTAACATAGCAACAGCTAACGCAATACCTCATCTAGATCTTACATATACAAGTAAAGCTCTATACAAATTTTTTTTTCCAATTCCACCTTGTCCATCAATAAAAAATGCTCCACCTTCGCCATGTTCTACTTTATTTATAATTGACATGAATGCAAAGTGTTGCTTTTCATTTAATTTTGATATGCTTTTTTCATATGCAAAATCTCAACTAAAAAGCATTTCTTTTGTCACTTTTTCAACAGAATTTGACAATGAATAATCATGAATCGACTTACCCATACACATAAGGAATTTATCTATGCTATCTAATGTCCTCTTTCTAATAACATTCTCAAAAAAAAAAAAAAAAAAAATGTTCTCAGCGTAATCCTCAGACATGACATCAAAAAATTTATTATAAAGAAACAGCGGATCAGGAGGTGAATAATGAACAAGCAAAGTAGCAAAAAGCAATCTAAGAGTTGAAGGCATTTGAAATTTAGCAGCCTCTTCAAGGCGCTTTTCTGTATAAGTACCAGACTCAAGCAATCCTTTATGCAGCACTGCAGCTCGAAAAGATGAGAATGATTGCTGCCCAATAGTTAATAAATATTCGTAAGACAGACGAGCTCTTACATTAGTCAGCAAAACTTTGAAATAGTAATGTTCACCCTCATTGGGATCAACAATTGCAACCCTTCCAACAACAATTTGCTTTTTTCGTATTTTTCACCTTTTTTCTCTTTTCTCCTATACAAAATATTCTGAAAACTCTCTGTAAAGTAAATTTAATTGCTAGGCAAAAGAATCATGTGCATTCATCTAAAAAAATTCAGTTAACATAGTTTTTCCAAGAAGTGGGTTAGCAAGAATTTCACTCAATGGCCTTTGCCTCCCAAAACGAACATACTGTTGATTAGGAAAATGTATTGTCAATACTATCATAAGGAATTGCATTTTGGTAATACCAAAATTGTAAACTCTCCAAAAAGCCTCAACAGCTGAGATTCACCAACCTTACTGAAATTCTTTTATTTCATCAATATTTATTACAAAGTTTCCATCTATAATATTATAACATATTCTGTGATGACCCTTATATATGTATTTGTAAAGATCCTTGAAAAGCTTGAAATCAAAACATGTTTCCACATTAACATGACAATTAAACTTTGCTAACAAATAAGGACAATATGGAACAACATAACGATTATACAAATATGAATTACAGACAAGAACTTTCCTACCATCGTTCCTTCTCTTATAATTAGGATAAATAAATTTTCCATGAGTAGTCACACTACAAAAATCCTTAGGGTATCGATTTTACAATCTTGCATGCAAGCATTCTTTGGATTCATTTCTCCACAAGGTCCATGCATCATATGCAAGATAACATTAGAATGCAGTAAAAAATTAGGATCGCTTGGAATTTCAGCACTAATAATAGCATCATATAATTTAAGAGAAGATAATTTGTGCTGGTCCTTTAATGTAATTATCCAATGTGCATGGGGCAATCCTTACTTTTGATACTCAATAACATAAATATATGCAACAACTTCTACAAATAGCTGTTTTTTAATTATCTCATGCTTAAATTCACAAAATTTTGCTCTAAAAACAAGAGCAAATCAAATCTGGTCAATCTTGAGGATCCTCTATGGCTAAAAGGTTGTCTTTTGTTTCTTTCCAATTTAGGTTGCAAGTCATTGTTATAAATAAATCCGGTTTTTCATATTTTTGCACCAAGTTCATTATATTAATGTATCTCTTCATCATGTCTCTTGGTCCTCCTATAAAAGACAATGGAAGAATAATACGGCAGCTTATCTTTGTTGGATCATCCAAACCATCAACTCCCAAAGAATTAACAACTCCTTGAAAAGTTTCTGTTCTCGCATCACATTGTTGCTGCTCCATCCTATAATAGCCCAACCACTGAGTTTCTATTTTTATGTAACTATCAATTATATACTGTTGGCCCAATCTTCCGGGATGAATAATACAATTAAAGTTGTCCCCTGCATTTGACACCGATAAGCCACATATTCATGAATCGAAACATTTTTGCGCTTTTTAAAGCTTTTGCAGTAAACTGCAATTATTCTCGATAGCAAGGAAACAAATTAAACAAAGCATAATATAATTGAGTAACAGCAAGCCAAATAGGAGCACTGCAAATAACAAACAAATACCTTCATCCTCTCGACACAAAACATCATCTGTAGTTTGCCCAACTGCAAGTAGAACGAAATGTTGACCTAAACATGGTTGATTCCCACTTCTAATGGATCCAGTTCTCTCAATTCCTTCAAGCCATCCTGGTTCCCCCATAGGAAACAACAAAGGATACTGCAGTGGATCATAACATCCATAGTGATAAAAAATGGAATGAGAACGACTGTCTGCACCATATACTTTAATGTCACGTCTCATATCGTCAGGCTCATAAGTCGTCTCATCCCACATCCTAGCCACTTGTTCAATCGTGGGAATATTATGTGTTTTTTGATTTAGTTGCGAAGTTGCACGCAACACAAGTTTAAAGTTTTGCAAGGAATCCTAGGATCGCAAATGCTTGGAAACTCTAAAATAAGGTTTTCTGCTAAAGCATGGAGAAGCCATTCCAAAATTTCTGGCTCTAATTCATACTTTGCCAAAGACTGCGGCTCTATATCACTGGCAGATTCTAAAAAGAAGAGCTGTAACCATCTCGAAAGTTGAATAAAAGGAGTAAAGGCTTCTAACTTATGTGTTACTTGGCCATTAACTTTTAAAGTGTATATACCTCGATTGCTCCAACAAAATTGAGTATCCATTTTCATACCAATTGACGTTGGAGCTCAATTATTATTGTACGTTCGCACTCTTCGCTTAAATCTGCACGTTATATCTGAATTATGTCCCATAAATAATTGTTCTAAGATAGTATCACGGCTAATTGGAAGCAAGAACACATGACTAGAAGAGCAACAAAATGAAGAAGGCTCATAACTGAATTTTTTTGCATTACAATATTGGCAAACTACCAAATGAGGCAATTCTCGAGGTTGTAACTGAATGGATTTTTGGCGTGCAAATCTGGAAAGGCATGAAATTGGAACAGAAGCTATATTAGAATTAGAAGCTGCTATACCAATAGAAGATAACAAAGACATATCGAAGCTCTTTCCTTCAATAGAATACACGCTCCTCCCATTCGCTCATAATATTGCATTCTATGATGACAAAGCAGTCTTTCTTTATCAACATGCAGCATATTTCTATAAACATCTCTTGTCTTTTCCCTACGTCTCCTTCTCCTCTCCTCGTTCGGATCCATAACATAACACTACTTGTATAGATATACAAAACACAAATTTAATAGCACATCGGATACAAATATTTTGCAGATTGCAATAAAAATAAAGAAATAACAAATTATGATGCCCAAATCACGTGTGAAACTTTGGAAAGATAAAGAAATGCACTATTGTTTTATATGATCACTAAATATCCTCCACATAAAAAATCAAAAGAAAACAAATTAGAAGCTACAAAGCAAAGAAAGTAAAAACACACACATTTTTCAAGAACAATGCATAGATATCACCTAAAAAAGAGAACGCAGGAACCCAATACATACCTTTTCAAAAGCCGCTTAACACAACATGCACCACAAAAAGCAAGCACAATGTAGAATTCAATGATGAAAGCTGCACACGAAAACATGAGCGTTATAACGAAGATTTTAAGAATAGTCAAATAACAAAAAAGTACAGACCTTAAAAAGCAAAACACATATACCACAAAAGCAAGATAATACAGTATTACAACAATTCTTATTACCAGCCTAAATTAAAATAAGCAAACAAGAAATGCATCTTTGAAAAATTTTCCTTTTTTTTTTTTGGCCACCATAACAATAGATACACATCATTACAACAGTTTTAGTCATCGACATAAATTATTAAAGAATCTAAATTGGCCAAAAATTACAAATTGCATATACACTACCCCCCTCCCCCAAAAAAAAGGAAGGACTAAATCATAAATCAAAGAAGAGAGATAATTAGAAAAACACCAACAAAATGCAAGCTCACACAATAAGAAACAACAAAGGCAAAAAATTTTACTTTTCTGCATTTGTATATAAATGCTCAGAGAAAAAAAATAAATAAAGAATAATGGAAGGAAAGATGGCCTATCCTGAGGTCGAAACGACGGCATAATCTAATATGCCTATTTATTGAAAGGAAGATTGAATTAAACAAACACAGATATCAGTAGAGCTTCCTCTACTCTCATTCTCATTACGGCCTGCAGTGAAACAATAAGCAGTTCAAAAATTAACAATTGAAATAAAAGACACTGCTAATAATAATAATAATAATAATAATAATAATAATAATAATAAGTTATTAATACATAAACAAAAAACAAATAACGATGAATCTTAAGAAAGAAAGATTCGAATTGGACAGCTAAGATGATGCAGCCATTGCAAAACCGTTGACAATTGAAATGAAACAAAGGCTCTTTTTTCAATATAACAATTGAATACATTTTTCAAAGCATATCCGCTTTTGCAAGGAAAATAATATAATATATATAGTCCTCTATTATTTAATTTATTTTATTTTATTTTTTGACAAATTTGGTTATGATAATCAATGGAAAAAAATATACTTTTATAATTTGAAGTTGATTTTGAAACTCACTTCCTCTATTTGCATGCGCATATTCTTCTATTTTTATATTCTTTTTATTTTTTCACCTCACAATTAATTGTTTAAATTTTTTATTTTTCTAATACATATATATACGGTTGTTATTTTTATTATACTATGTTATATTTATTTATTTATATATATACGTTTTTGGAATATTTAATTTTTTATATTTATTATATAAATGTCATTAACTTATTATATTATATTATGTTATATTATATATGTTATATACATATATATATAGATATATATATTTACATTTTTTTTAATATATATTTTGTAACGTCCCGGAATCCTAGAGCATCCACCTTTAGGTTCGAAACGTTACTCACGAAAGGAATCTAACTAAATCCATAACAGAAATTCTCATAACATTTCCAACATTCAAATACAAAAGCAATACTTTAAATTTGCAAATCTTACATTCCAAACACCATTAGCAAAATTCAAAGATACAACCCAACTTGTCCAAAATTCTATACAAGTTCCACTACACCAATTACATTTATAATTACAAGATTCAAATCACAAAAATGCTAACTTAGAGTTTTCCAACCTTAGATCATCTAGAAGCTAATTTCCTATATGGTAATAATGAATTCATAAGTCTACTGCCCCAGCGAGATTTATGGCATAAGATAAGGAGGATGATATAACAAGGAGAACAAGATTCAATCAATGAGCACGGCAAGAAACAAACCATGAATGTGATAATAACGAATCGACACAATCAAAGTGTGCATGAGAAACAAATAGCTCAAAAATTCTTATCACATTCATGTCAAGCAAATATATGAGACTGAACTAATGTTTGGTGGATCTATCACTTTTATAACTTCAACAAAAATATACATATAATCTCATTCCTTCAAATTTGCTTCCTCGAATAGCCACTCAAGTAGCATCAAACAAACTAAAGTACGGTTGACCGCGTGCTCAGAGTAGCCTTTTGAAATCCTACTTCTAGGATCCCTCCGGGTTACCCAACGAACAGGAATCCTTAGGGGTTTAGATCGACGACTCCGTATTGCCCAATTTGAAATCACCTGAGAATTCCCAAGGCCCAACTTATCATGCATATAGGTTTAGAATGGACGATCATTTTCAAACATTTAATCTGATCAGAACACATATTTAAATAGCTAATAGATTTAACAAACTGTGAGATCCCAAAAATTCCCCTAATTTAATTTTTAAACCCTCGTGTTTGATCAATAAATGTTTTAAAATAATTTTGAGAGAAACTCTAATCGGTAATCGATTTTTCGCCGGTTTGAGATTTTCGCACTATTAAAAATATTTTATCATTTTCGAAAAATTCATATTATATTTAAAAATTATTGAAAATATTATTTTCCCATAAAAACTTTCATAATTATATATTTTCAAACTTTTAAAACTTCAATAACAGTTAAAATTTTTTGGTAAAGAAAAACTCGTTTTAAAAATTCTCTTTCTGCCAAAATTTACCAAGAGTACCCTATTAAATTCAAAAATAATATTTTAAGTCCAAAACATTTTTGAAATTTCAATTTAAACCCTAAGTTTTAAAATTTTAAAACTTAGCGTCGTTTTAAACGCTTTTAATCGCTATTGTCTAAAAAACTTTAAAACGGCAAAATTATTTCGATTTAGCACCCAAAAATATTATTTCAATCAAATGTGGCCCAAACATATTATTTTTAACCCAAAATCATGCACATTTAGTTAAGGGATTGAGCCCAATCATTTATCCAAATTTCAAGTTCAAAGTCCAAGCCCATTTTTAAATTTTGATTAAAAAAAAAATCTGAAGGGGGGGTAGCCTTCACATGAAATTACACACCCACATACACTCAAACTTAAGTTAAAACAAGGTAAATGAGATAAGCCATGACCTAATGGCTCAACAAGCGGTGACTCACTTTGCTTTTGTCACCCAACAACATCATTTGCACTTTTATTATAATTTCAAGTTTGCCAAGTATTGTCCCTTGTATTATACACTTATGTATGTATTCTACAAATGTATATACATAAGAAATTGAGAGAAAAATAAAAGAAAAAATAGAAACTCAGCCATTCTCTCTCAAAACCGAAACTTGTATGTGAGTGTGAACACTTCAATCTCTTCCATTTTCCTTTAATTTTCTCCTTGATCTTATGAAACTATCAAAAGGGAATTTGTAGGGGACTCCCCCCTCCTCTCAAATCTTCAAAGTTGGTAAGATTTAATTTAGATTTTAGTAGATAGATGATTTGTTTAAAGGAAACTTAAGAAATTTCCTTCTCATGGTAGGTGCTAGTGACAAGGGTGAAGAGAACTCTTGGAAACTTCAAGCTTAGATAGCAAAAAGATAAAGATCAAGACACTATCCCCTCATGTTCTTCATGTTCTGGTCGTGGTTCCAATTTTTTTTAGATCTATGGATGGTATGCTTGTTATCTTGTTGGTTGCTATAGCTTCTTGATTGTTATGGCTTGTTTTGATGAGCTACTTTATTAACTCTCATATTATTATTGATGGAGTATAACTTACCTTGTGCTTATGGAACCATGAACCTGACCTTAGGGTATAAGGAATTTAGTGGATCATCACTTGGATTTGGTGGTTAGGTGATTTCATGAAATAAATGAAGTGTGAAACCATAAATTGTTCTCGAGTAACCTTAGGCAGTGCACTCACTTTATTTCAAAAAATTGAAAACACCACTTCTACTACTCCAAAAATTTCATATAAGGTATTGTTAGAAACCTCTTCGAGTTTAGATGATGTTAGAATCAAGAATCACCTGAAAAAAAAGAGCAAGATGGCAAAAAAATGCATTTTAACGAAACTTGCCACTTCGGCTAAAACAAGGAAAGTCTCTGTCCTAACACTAAGTTCAAAAATTCATAGCTGGACACCCACACGACCAAAAAAATCCACAAAATACACTTGAAACCTTATTAAGTGTAGTTATCATTAGAATCAAGAATCACCCAAATCCATGAAGAAAAAAGGCCAAAAACATCGTTTGATTCGAACTTGTCAGTTTTCCCGGGTATCAGGGGATACACTGACCTATGGCCTAACATATCTCCCAATTTCAAATCGTTGAAAACCACTCTTTTCTTCACCAAATCAACCCCAAAAATATGAGTTAGAAACCTTGTTAAGTGTAGATGATAATAGGCTTAAGAATATTTGAAATTCATGAAGGAATCAACCCAGAAAATTTTGTAAACTCAAATATGTCCAATTGATTCGAGGATCGGCAGATTCTTGAGTCAAGTTTAAAAATTTATAACTAAAGTTCTACTTGTCGGATTTTCAATATAAAATCACCGTTGGAAACCTTATCGAGTCTACATAGTGGTAGAACCAAATTTCCAATTTTAGCTCCTTTAATTGTATTTTTAAAATAACCCGAAAAATTACTGCCGTTCCAGAGATTCTCAAAACCTAACATATTTGACATTTTCAACCAAAATAACTTTAAAAAATAATCTCCTATAACTTTTAAGTCTAATTTGATGATCTAAGTAGAATTCTTATGTCTTAAGTCCAAATTCCTAAATTTTCTTGTATCCAATTTTTCGAATTTGATTCCACATAATGAATCCTCGGATGCTCCAAGCTATATTGTCCTCGTATTGAAAATCTTGGATGTTCCAAGTCCTATTGTATATTGATAACCCCTTTCTCATGATAAGCTGGGCCCTGGGAATCTTCAGGGGAATGGATTGGGCGATATCGGGTCGACGCTCGAAACCTCGGGGAATTCCTGTCTGTTGGGTAGTTCGGAGGAGTTCTGGAGATAGGATTCTAAGGAGCTATTCCTGAGACTCGCGGTCGATCGCGCTGTGGCGACTGTGTCTCGAGTTTATTTGACACTCCGTAGATAAGTGCCCGGAGTAGTAAGTGGAGGGATGAGGATATATGTACATTATATGTTGAAGTTATAAGGGTAAAAGATCCACCAAATATTTGTTTCAGCCTTATATGGTTTTTGACATTTGTATCATGATTTGAACTCCGGATTGTGACATTTGCTTTGGAATTGAATTTCCGAATTTATGATTGTATTGAATTGAATTGATTATTTTGTCACGAATGTTAAAATTTTTTTGTCAATGATCGATTGTGCTCCTACCGTTATTCTTTGATTCCTAATATTTTTGTCATCCGTCATGATCTTTACTAAGTCTCTTGACTTATTTAATTTCACTACATGTGTAGGCAAGTAAATTTGCTGAATAAGGCGACTATCGTCACCCATATGTTAGTTTATGTTGAATATATCGGTTAGGGACTTTTTTTTTTTTTGTAATAGTTAGGATAATTTATAGTTATTCATGTACAATAGTTTGTTTGTATTAGAACTTTTGAAATATTGTAACTATGGGTTGCAAGACAGCAATGTACCTTTGATGTATTTTATGCGTTAAGATAAGCTTTGAATGTATTATATAATCGTGTTCACATTGATTTTAATATTTAGTTTAGTTACCTATGTATGAGAGTAACATCCCGGAGACTAGGGTGGAAGTGCACTAGAACCCGGGGCGTTACACAAATGATTTGGATTAGACTTCAGACTTAGGAAAATTTATTTTAAAGTCTTAAAACATTTTAAAAAAGTGTTATATGGACTTAGATTTGCACAACGAAGTTACAACATAAAAATTTAGAAACTGGAATGGGTGTTTAGTACTCATTTGGGCGCTCTAGCGCTGAAATAGTATTTTTGGCTACTGAAATAGGCGCTCAAGTGCCGAAATAGTGATTTTCGCTATGGGAATGAGCACTCGTTTGAGTTTGGTGTAACAATGCAAAAATTTTCCTAAATAAATTTTAAAAGTGAAAATTTCCCTAATTTAATTTTTAACCCTTAGTTTTAATCAATAAATGTTTTAAAATATTTTTGAGAAAAACTCTAATGGTAATCGATTTTTTGCCGATTTAAGATTTTCTCACAATTAAAAATATTTTTTTACTTTCGAAAAATTTATTCTATACCCAAAAATTATTCTAAATATTACTTTGGCCCAAAAACTTGCATAGTTATATTTTCAAAATCTTAGTTTCAACATTTAAAACCTAGCGCCATTTTAAAACGATTTTTATCGCTATTGTCCGAAAAATCTAAAACAATGAAAATGTTTCAATTTAGCAACAAAAAATTTTATTTCAATCAAATGTGGGCCAAAAATATTATTTCTAATCCAAATCAATGCATAATTGGCCCAAGGTTAGAGCCCAACCGACTGCACACACACACACACTTGCTATGTGAAGACCAAGTCTAGAGGATAAAGACATGTGGGGAAAATAATGGGATAAGCTCCCAACATTTAGTGAGTCACCCATTTAGTCACCAAGTCATTAAATGCTCATTAAATGTGTAACACCCGAGAATCCCAAAGTAAAATTCTTGAATCGCCGATTTATCGAAAATTTATTTAATTTCAAAACCAAGCATCGTTATAAATTGAAAACACGTTTTGTGCATTCGAAATAATTTCAAGCAAACACGTTTCAATTTCACGTCACATTTCGACCCAAAAACGAATCCCGTTAGCCCATGAAATAAGTCCAATTTATAGCCCAAAACCCTAGCCACTATAATTGACCAGAAGAGCACCATTTGAAATTCAAAAAATAAATAAAGAAAAAGAAAACTGAGGCTGCAAATCCTTCAGCTGTCCAGCAGCAACAGCAGCAAAAGATTTCATTTATATCTTTTCATTTGTAAAGCTCTCTTTGATCTTGGTGCTATGCATTCATTTATATCCCTTCATTGTGCTAAGAAAATAGACTTACTATCGGAAAATATGAACATCTCCTATGAAATTCACACACCTGTAGGGGGATGTTATGAAACTAGGATTAGATATCCTAAATGTCCTGTCGTAATTGAGATCAGAACTTTAGCACTGACTTGATAGAATTACCAATCCAAGGCTACGACCTTATCCTATGGATGGATTGATTGTTTAAACATTAAGCAATAGTTGACTGTTATGCTAAGACGGTCAAGTTGGGTATTGGAGTAGGAGTTGGTACCTTAAACCCGAGCGCTAATGATGTTATACCCATAATCTCAGCAGTTAGGGCCAAAAAGATAGTTAAAAGAGGTGGACAATGATTTTTGTCCTACTTGATCAATAAGCCCCAGGACAAGATTGAACTAAAAGATGTTAAGGTGGTTAAAGAATTTCCTGAGGTATTTCCAGAGGAGTTAAACTCACTACCCCTGAATCGAAAGATTGAATTTGTGGTTGAAATGATCCTAGGGGTAGCGCCATTCTCTAAGACTCCCTATAGAATGGCACTAGCAGAATTGAAGGAGCTTAAGGAACAATTGCAAGAACTGCTGGAGAAGAATTTCATAAGACCTAGCTTATCGCCTTGGGGAGCTCCAGTCTTATTTGTAAAGAAGAAAGATGGTTCACTTAGGATGTGAATCGACTACAGAGAATTGAATAAAGTGACCATCAAGAATAAGTATCCCTTACCCCACATAGACGAGCTGTTTGATCATCTTCAAGAGTCAGTCATCTATTCTAAGTTGGATTTAAGACAGGGATACTACCAATTAAAGATACGGGAAGCAAATATTTCCAAGACTGCGTTTAATTCCCAATATGGGCATTTTAAGTTTGTCATCATACCTTTTGGACTAACCAATGCTCTTGTAGCGTTTATGGACTTAATGCATCGAGTGTTTCGCCCGAACCTCGATAGCTTTGTCGTAATTTTTATCAACGATATTCTGGTTTACTCTAAGTCTAAAGAAGAGTATGAAGGGCATTTGAGAATTGTTCTTCAAACTTTGAAAGAGCACAAATTGTATGCCAAATTCAGTAAGTGTGAATTTTGACTTGATAAGGTGACTTTTCTGGATTTTATCATATCGAAGAATGGATTAGAAGTAGACCCAGAAAAGGTTGAAGCAGTCCAAAAGTGGAAAAGACCCGCAACGATCACTGAAATAAGAAGTTTTCTTGGGTTAGCTGGATATTATCGAAAATTTATTCAAAATTTCTCCAAGCTAGCTGGACCACTCACTAGATTGACCCAGAAGGATAGGAAGTTTGTTTGGGACAAACAGTGCAAGGAGCGTTTTTCAGAGTTAAAGAAAATATTGATGACAGCTTCAATACTCGTACTGCTCAATGGGTCAGAAGAATTTACTGTGTATACAGACACTTCAAAAGAAGGATTAGGCTGTGTTTTGATGCAACATGAAAAAGTGATTGCGTATGCATCACGAAAGCTGAAAAATCATAAGGTGAACT
>JACFYI010003614.1:934661-949914 GCA_014898755.1 Handroanthus guayacan | reverse complement strand
TTAACGCACATTTAATTTGTCGATGTTCTATATGACATTAACATAAATGATGTTAGTTTTCCAACTCGGTGTGCTATACATTGTGTTATTATATATACACTGTTTGCAACCGGTATACATTATTTGTGCTCATTAGAGGTTGTTAGATTTGCTGCTGACTGGATATTCGAGCGTAGGCAGGAAAAAGAACAGGGACAGTGTGAAAGCTTATGAACACAAATTTAGCGAGGAATCTGCGACGGAATGGCAATGACTCCTCAGCGACGGATTGGCAATTAATCAGCGATAGACCCGAGAGCGTTAGCACTCGATTGTCGATGACACTTAGCGATAACACAGCGACAAATTAGCCGAGACGCACGTTGCTATCAGCTACAAATTTGCGATGGCTCTGCGAGGGAATTCAGCAACGGAATAGAGACGGCGTGCAGATGAACGTTGATGTCGCTACGCAGCGACGACGTATTCCCCTTCCCTCCGCTTTCCGCCGTGGCGATGAACTTTATGAGCAACTGAATTCCATCGCTATATCAGAGAGAGATTAACGACAAAGTTTGTGTCCTCGTTATACAGCGACCCCTACTAGGCGATGGATCCTTCCGCCGCTTGTTGGTGGCTGATCCGTCACTGATTTGTCTAGCTACGTTTCGGTGACGAATCTGCTACGTTCTAGTCCGTCGCTGATTCTGTGATTTTTTGTAGTGTTAGTATATTTGTCGCACAAAAATTTATATATATTCTTAAGTTTATATGCATTAAGTTTACCCATACATTTATTAATATATATTTCATCTTGATAGTAATAATTTTACATTAATTAATAATTTGTAAAATTTGAATGTTATTATATATGAGTAATATTTGAGTATGGATATAAACTCCATCTATACCCATGGGTAAGTTATGGATGTAGACCTTACCCATACCCATTAGAATATTTTCAATGGATATGATAAAAAATCAATGGGTATAGGTATAGGTCTTTTCCCTTTTCTTTTGGTATGGATAGGGTATTACCCTACCCATTGACAGGCCTAAATGTGCGTAGCACTTTGACAAACTTAGTCATTAAGAATTCCAAGCCAATTCTTCCCTATAAATATGGGTGTGTCCATGTTGGTTTGTGTGTGTGGGTAAGATTCAATATATATAGAGAGAGAAAGAGAGAGAGAGAAGCTCGTGGGGAATCGATTATCAACGAAATTAGGCTTTAAGCGATCTAAGTAAGGACCCTTTAACTTGATTTGATATTGTATACATATCATGTTTTACTTATTTTATATCTCAAGCATGCTACTTTACAAGCACAGTTATTTTATATGCTTATAATGAAATTATTTTGATTAATTTTAGCTATATTTATGATTCTACATGTTGGATGATCATAAGCAGATTTACTTAAATTTGTTTGAGTGTTTATTTTATTCGAGAGCTTTGCTTATTATTTGCTATTGTAATACTCGATCTGTGAAATATTATTTTGCCTTTGTGCTATAAAGAAAATAATTATTAAGAGGGGAATAGGGCTGTGTTTGGCCGAGTAGCAGAAGGCTTGCCAATCTTAAAAAAGTTCATGTTATCCACTGTCCAAATCCTCCCGCGCATGTGACGAAGAGCTCCATGGCGGGTGGTCATAAGAAAATTATATATATTCGGAATATGCTGCAAGGAGGCCACCTTGCATAGAGAGATAAGGAAATATTCTTGATTGGGGTTATAAGATAATGACATCAGCTAAACACTCCATATCCTACCTTGTTATGTTATTTTCGTTAAGCACTTACTTGCTTACGTGATTTACCTCTACAATAATAATTATGCTATGTGAATAACTGTTTCACTATTACACACGGTCCTTACAGAGCTTATAGCTCACAAGTTACTTATGCAAAACATAGGTGATTTAGAAGAATACCGAATGCCACAACTAGGGATGCAGGAATAGCAAAGGGAAGGAAAAGCGGAAGCCTTGTTCTTATTTCTATATAGCCAATATAAAAGTATCTTTTGATAGTGACAGTTAACTTTTGCTATTGCCACTTGTTTTCATCTATCATGTAAATGCAATCTGTGTATTTCAGTTTGCACTTATTATCCAGATTTACTTTCCAATATGCTTTTCCTTTTTACATGTCAAATTTCCTGCTTGATCAGCTATTTTCATCATAAACTTTTGATAGACCTAGTCTCGTCCTAAGTGAATTTATTGATCCACGCGACAAATATAAACAAATAAATTAATAAATTAATAATTTTTTTTATTGTAATATAGGTGGTTATTAAGATGAATTAATATTAAAGGGAATTTTAGGCATAACACATAAAGATGTACCACTAAATAATTATCTTTGACTTTCACACTTCATATGATATACATATATATAATATAGTATAGATTTTCACTTCTTGTGCATGATCATAAATTTTGGTTGGATCACAAGATAAATTAGTAGAATTAATGTCCTTTAAGATTTTAAGGCATTTTTACAACCTCGAATCCAAAATTATAAATGAAAATAAAAATTTAGAGAAGCATATGACATGGGATATACCTAATGATGAGTCAAAATGGGAAAATTGCAATAGTAGCCCCCAAAAGTTTAGAAATAACCTAGTGCAGTTGGGTGGCCAAGCATAACCGCGATTCTAGTCAAGCCGGTCCAACCTGATGCATAACGCGAACATCCTAACCATCCAAGAATATCCACAATCACCATCTAAGAAGTCATAGTGTGACTATACAGTTGGTGTAAAATTGTGCAGTACAGTGCAATTTATACACGGATTAGAAATCATTAGGATATACCACGTGGCTTTATCTTAGTGGAGATTGTAGACGAATTAATTTTCGTCCAATTAAAAAAAAAATGACACATGTAACTTTATCAATTTAAATTTATCTGTTTATCGATTTGGGATTTATAAAATTAATTTCAAAAGAAATGGATAGTTAAAGTTAACTGGCCTTATGGTATTTATTCTTGAACAAATCAAATATTGTCAAGTGTCAAAATGTTGTGTTGCTACCAATTAAATTGAAGTCTATAGTCGACAGATCTGATTACGACAAATGGTATGAGGACCAAATCAAATTAAGATATTAATTTGATATTATCCAAATAATAATATCATATCTAGAAGATAATTAACCAAAAGAGTTTGTAAGTCTTTAGATAATATATATAATAATAAACAAAAAAAAAAAACTCTAAGTGAGTTGGGAATCTTAGGCCCAAGTATCTATATGAAGGGTACTCTAGAGCTCATTCAAGATATCTCAAGTCATTCAAGCCAGAGAAAGATTGGAGAAAGTTTAAGAAATTCTCTCTACGAAATCTAAAAATTTCCATAGCGTTTAAAGTGAAGATCAAGGTTCGTTGCGGAGCTATTCAAATTTCGACATTTGATAGGAGATCAACCTGTGAAGCCATCGGATTAATATTATTGAACGAGGAATCAACTCTCAAGGAAGATCAAAGTGGTGAATCTATTCCAAAGTAATTTAAATTTCTATCCAAGTCTAAGAAGATCCACAATGTTTGAAGTAAAGACCAAGACATTCATCATGGAGTTCATTAAATTTTACAGTTGATTCGAGATCAAATTGCGAAACCCTAGGATTAATTTTATTGTAAAAAAGAGTTTGCAAAGATCGAGCAAAGGATTCTACTTCAATAATTACTTAAATTTCAAGTCTAAGTGCAGGGAGATCCTCGACATTTAAAGCAAAACGCAAAGGCATCCAGCGAATTAGCTAGAACTAATCATCCCTTGCTATATAGCGACCCCAGCTAGGGGATGGATTTCTTCCCTCGCTATTTCCCCGCAATTCCGTTGTTGTTTGTTTTACAAAGGTTTTAGCTACAAAAATTATCTATAGCTAATATTTAATTTTCTAGTAGTGCTTTGAAAAGGATTGGTGGTAAAATAAAGATAGACAAAAACCAAAAGCCAATTTGATGTAACAAAAAGAATCCAGAATTTGTTCCAATAAATTACATTGAAATACATGAAGATGACATTTCAAAATAAATATACATATAGAAAACTTATCTAAATCTGAAATCAACTCAATCAGCGATCTTCAATCTTTAATAACAGTCGGCATTCAAAGTAAGATCTTTTAAGTACCAACCATGACCTTGTCAAGAATAAGCTTATATTCATCGTGTTTCTTCTTTGAATAGTCTTAAAGTTCTTATCCTTACTAGTATTTAATTGGTCAAGGTCAAGACGTTCGTCCACCCCTCCTAGCCTTAATAATTGAGACTAAATGCACCAAATTGCTCATAGCCAGCTTTGCTACACATAAGATGCTAAAAAACTTAGGTGACTTTTTGAAAACTCAAGCATTGTTATAACTAGCTTCTCAAAGGCTGGGATCATATTACTCTAATTGAAGAGACTTTTCTCGTTCTTCCCATATATGATCAATGTCCAAACATTGTTGATATTTCCCCTTTCCAATCTCCATCTCTGCCTTGGACATCACGTAGTTTGGTGAATCTAGTCCTTAATTGGAAAGCATTCTCTCTAACCCTCCATATTTCTTATGTATGATATGATTGATGTTAGAGTAGTGCCCCGCAGCCAATTAGATTTGGCTTCATAATTACTGCTCTTGCGTAAACAGTCTTATTTTTGCAATATATAAAATGGCCATCTTCTTCATATCCTCGTAAATTATCTCATCAACAATTGATATGGAAGAAGTTATCTAGATTATATAAGGTTACGAGACTAGGTCATGCATATGATTGTGATCATGAAACTAGTCTCTAGATGCCTTAATCTTAAACTCTCCAAGTCATAGAATCCTTGACACGAGGGCATCTTGGATTCGGATAGACTTGCACTAACGATGCATGATTCAAGGAGTTGAATTATTACCCCGTTTCATGGGTAATCGATGTAGTTGACACTGGTGCATGCTAGTGGGTATTTATTAGAAGAACAAGTTTACTGAGAGACCCAATATAGAGAATTCCATGAGATAGCCATAGTGGCATTCGGTGATGTATTATTCTCTATCTTACGTTTTTGCATATAATTAGTCCTTAGACTTAAGGGACCATGGTAACCTTATGGTAGGTCCTTGTTCTTTGATGTGCGTCTGGATCACTGATTAGCAGATCACATGAGGTGCATGTTAGATGTAAACTATCTACACATAGAGGTTTGTGAATTCCAAGAAAGGATCCGTTTCCTTGTCTTGATGAACGAGTATATCTCCTATGTTTTTTATGATGATTCAATTCAAGAAAATCCTTGTGCAAAGTGGTGTGTCGATTTGAAAAGAAGTTTCCAAAGTCGAGAACACAAACGAATCAATCATTAAGAATAAATGCATAGTTATTGGGCTATTAGGGATGCGGAAAATATCTCAATCCTAGGCCACATTTGGAAGATGAAAAACAAAAAGACCATATTTGCACGGCATGCGTAAGTAGATGAGGTTCGCACCACAATTAATTCACCAATAAATTGGGCTCCATAGGCTTGTAGTTAGACATCGACTGTGGAGATTGGGTACTATAGAATTAATAGAGATTAATTCTATAGGTAATTAGTTAAATGGTTTAATTAATTATAAATCGTAAAGAATTACGAGCCCATATCTAATTAATTAATGAACCTAATGGGTCACACACCTTCCTCGATATAGTCATAGTGTGAATTTAAGTAGAGATTTTTTAATTGGATTAGAGATAGTCACCTAAATTAGAAGTACGCAAACAAAGAGAGATTTTGACTAAAAGTCAAAATATTTGACCAAAGTCAAAATTGGTCTTCTTGAATAGATTAATTTGAAGAGTCAAATTATTCTAATTGAATTAATGGTTAATTTGATTCAATTAATTTGAATAGTTGAATTAATTGATTCAAGAAGATAATTGAAATATGGAGGGAAAATAAATTAGGTATTTAAAGTTAATTGGAATATATGTAGCACTTTAATTAAATAGTTAATTAAAATGTCACATAGATTGCAGCTTGGATGCCATGTAAGCTAAGATATTTTGAAAAGAAGAATCTAGATTCTTTTCTCCAAAACTGCCTTGCCAACTAAGCATCCAAGTTGGTAAGGATCACACTTTAAATACCATGTGATAACCACCTCTCACACACTCTATGCAATTCGGCCACTTCATTATTCTTGAGATCAAAATCTGAAAATTTTTCCCTCCAAGTTTTCTCTCTTTATCTCTCAATTTCTCTCTTAGATTCATACTTAGATTTAGACTCTAATCATAGATCTTGAGTGATAATCAAAGAAGAAGAATGGATCTACCATTAGAGGTGCAAAATCCACTTTGTTTTAATGATCAAAAGTTGATTATACATTAGAGAGGTGCTCACGGTTTCATGATGTTTTGGAGGAGTTCCTTTCGGTTTGCTTGAAGATCCAAGAAGTTTTGAAGATCTAATTGGAGAATTGGATTGGAATCATCAAGAGTTGGTAAAGATCAAGCTTTTGGAGAAGATCAAACATTGATTCAAGAAGAGATCCACACCTTTGGTTTTCTTGAAGAGTGTTCGGTCAAGCTTGGTTTGAGGCTTCAAAGGTTGGTTTCCTCTTCTCTAATCTAAATTCTAGGCTCATATGAGGATCCTTTGAAGATTTAGGCTTTTATTTATAGTGATGAATGAATATTTTTGTTGCCTTTAATTTTGTTTTAGCCTCATATTCACCTTCAATTGACCACTCCATCTCATACTTATTCATTCCTGCACCACCAACTCGAATTTTCAACTATGTATCATCTTTTGCTCTCGCTGAAGAGTTTCCCAGAGCGCCAACTGTGAATTGATAGCCATGGATTACAAAAACACAAACAAAATAAGGATTAGAAGAGAAACTAGAGTCAAAAGAATAGACTTGTTAAAGGAAATATAGGACCTACCACTTCTTGTATCAAGAGATGTGCAGTTTGCTCCTAAGTCCAGTAACTGTAGCCTTAGATAATAATTTTGATCTTCATTGAACAAACATTTCTGGTAACGTGAAAACTTGACCTAATCTTCAACATATCATCTCATCTCCAAAGGCTTTGTCGCAATTGTTATCATTTTGTATTATACAAGCTTCTAGAGTCGCAATACACGTGCAAATAGGACCTAATGCAGCTTCATCAATCGTTGGCTCAACGTGACATTTATGCTTTATGGGACTCTTTATTTTCATCCCTAAGCAGTGTTAAGAGTAGTGCCCTGTAACAAATTTAAGACGGCTTGTAAAACTACTCTTTATCATATAATCTTATTTTATCAATATTAACAAATGGCTATCTTCATCTTATGTATATTTTATATTTCTAAGAATGTATTTGGATGAAGTCTCCAAGATTATAATAGACTATGGGACTTGGCTATGTGTATGATGGTAATTATGAAACAAGGATCCATGGTGGTGATCTTAAAATATTTCAAGTCATAAAATTTTTATCCTTAATTCGGATAAACTTGCATTAATGATATATATATTCCAAGTAGTTGGAATTTGTCTCTTGCCATAGGCAAATGATGTAGAGATATCGGTAAACATTAATGCATGTTTGTTAAAGAACAAGTTAACTGGATACTCAATTAGATAAATCCATATGATATATCCATTTGCTCATTTCGTAAAATAAGTTGATCTCCAATTATTTCTATGATACACAGTTCCTAAAGTCTTTGCTCAAGTTGGTGTGCCAATTTGAACAAGTGTTTCCAAAGATGAAGTCAATTGAACTAGTCATCAAGAATAGATTCATAGTTATTCAGGCTATTAGGGCGCCGATAAATATCTTAACCTTAGGCCATAATCGAAAGATAGAAGATAGGAAATAGAAGGACTATATTTTCATGGTATTGGTAGGCGATAGACTCATACTAAATTAATTCATCCAATTGATTAAGCTCTACTACTTGAAGCTATAACACTGCTCATGCAGGTTGGGTACTTTTGAGATTAGTAGAGATTAATTCAAAAGTGGTTAAATAAAGGAGTTTCATTAATTAGAATATTTATGGTTTATTAATTTGTAATTGGTAGTATGCCCATGTCTAATTAATTGCTAAACCTAAGAGGTCACAAAAAACCCTCTTCTTATCACTTGTGAATTTTTGGAGGTTAATATATATAAAATGTTAGATTAGTAGAAAAAGACTTGTTTGACTAAATTAACTAGTCAATTCAGCTTAAATTAACTTAAGTGACTTAAATTAATCTAATTAATTTAATGTGTTAGATTAATCTAATTGAATTAATAATTATCTTTTCATTGGGCCAATGTTTTTCAATTTAATAGTTAAATTGGACCAATTAAATTAAAGAATTAATTTAATTGGATCACATGGTTAAGTTAGCCCACTTGAACTAAAGAATTCATTTAATTAGACTAATTAAATTAATTGGTTTATTTAACTGGACCACTTAAATTAAATATTAATTCAAAAGACCTATGCGGTATTATATTTTGGAGGGAAAATTATTTGGAAAAAAAAAACCATTTAAAATAATGGAATATTATTTTAGCAAAGACTTAGATTAGGTTTTTCAATTAATGCTAAAATAAAATTCCATGTGAATTTTAAATTGATCAATAGAGTCCATTTAGAATCGAAGAGGATGTGAGTGATGTGAAGGCATCAAGCGGGACCCTAGAACTTTTCACCACCTCATGTGATGTGGCAAGTAGCCATTCACTCATTCCGCTTTAATGGCCGAGATACCATCTAATTGGCCAAACCACTCTCTTTCATTTTCCCTCCAAATTAATCTAATTTCCTCCCCAAATCATCTTCTTGTCTCTCCTAAAATTCTCCCAAGATTGTCCAATTCTAACTTTAGATTTCTTTGGGTTGTGAGTTGAAGACATGTATGATGCACTTCAAGGTGCTCTAGTTTGGGTACTTGTGTTAATTCATCAAGAGTTGGTTGAAGAATTTAAGAATAAGGAGTTCATTCATATTCTATTGAGGTTCAGCCAAAGAGCTCATGCTTTGGGGACTTTATTTTGTGCTTCCAAGTGTTAGTGATTCAAGATCCAAAGCTTGAAGAATTTGAAGAACCAAAGGTGTTTGGAGCTTGAAGATCTCGAACCAAGAGGGATTGGAGGAGGCCAAAGATCAACTTGGAAGAAGCAAGTGTTGATTCATCATATTTGGAGCTTTTCACTTCAAGGTAATTATCTCTATCTAATCAATTACTTATGGCGGAAGAAGATTATTGAGATGATCAATCTATTATATTAATCACGTGATGGTTAATTTTATTTAATTGTTGAGTTTGAATTCCGTTGCATATTGCTTTGGTTATTTTTTTTTTATCATTTTTATCACTTTCAAGCAGTTCATGGTAAATTATCTCTTTCTTACCTTTATCACGAATGCGCTTTTTACTAGATGAGCTTTGAGAGATTTCTGTCTCGACCACAACTTTTTTCTAACATTCTGGTCATGCACTATTTTGAACCCCTCATGAATGAATCAATCTTTGAGGTCGGCTCGTGTTGGAAGACTATGAAATGACTTCAGCTTCACAACAATAGAATGAAATATGCTTATAGGATTAAGAGAAATAGTGATGAGCTTAGCACTTTAAGAGTCATTATAAATCTCAAACTGATTATTTCTTGACTCCACTTGCACTAAAGGAGTAACTCAATGACGACAGGTAATAGTAGCTCCAACTTGCATCCTAGCCATTAACACTGTGGATTTGTTAATATCCATACCTACAAAAGATGCGAGATAAGTTACAGCAAGAGGAAGAAGGGAATTGGTTATTAGCTAATCTTGGATTACACAAGGGTATATTCATGGCGTAACAAACAACCACCTATAAAATTTTTGTCCTATCTAAACTCATCTAATTTGTAGAAGACGTTTATGAAAATGCTATTGCCTAGAGATGTCCCAGGGACTATAAGATGAGTTTTGATGTAGAAACACTATTATATTTCCAAGACCCAAAATAATTACGATGCTTATCTAAGAGACGAATACCTGAACGAGAGGTGATACGAAACATCCACGATCATCTGATTATGTAGAAACAGCCATGGTAAACAAAATTCTCAGAGTTTAGCTTAATCTCTTTATACCTCATGACTATTACGGAGCCTAGAATGTTACAAATTGATTTGGGAACCAATTTAGTAGGAGATATATCCAAATGGTAAGGGCTTCGAGCAACGGGTTTGGAAAAAGAAGCTTAGGACCTACTTTAAAAAGTAACCTTAAAACCTATTGGAAGTTAAATCCACAAATAAGTTCGGTGATTTGAATTACCTTATGCAGCGGAGTTGAAAATCACTAGGATCTCGACTCGTTTACGAACCTCTAAGTACGAATGATATTTTTGGGTCTTGTAAATTCTTCAAATGCATTCTTCTCGTTTTGTAGACAGCTTTTAGTGCTTCCATACCATTCTACACCTTAAACCCTTGGAGTCTGAATTGGTGATACTCCAAGAACAGGCATAGGGAGAAAATAAGGTTTGAGGGAAAGTGGGTATGAGTTAGGGTATTTTCCATGGAAGAGGGACTCTTCTATTTATAAAGTCCTACCACATAAAATCCTAAGTCCAACTTATGGGCTTACATTCAATATGAATGTTTTATTGGGTCACGGCCCATATGCCCAATCCAATTGTTTACATCTCCCACTCATCTATATTCGACTCATTAAATCTTATCTCATAAAATTCTCAATCTCACGTCCATTCTTTTATACGGGAAATAAAGTGTGTGACCAAGCGAGAAGGGAACTAGTGAGGAGAGTTATATTAAGCTCTCACCAAACTAACATAAACCTTTAACTTTAGAAGAAACTCACTATGAACCCCAAACTATGTGGCCGCACTAGATCAAGTGTCTGTGATCCCTCAACAATAGATTGAGCATGCTTGACTCTCTCTCTCTCTCACACACACACACACACATCTATCTATGCTCATAACTATGTTAAAATGTCTTTTTGACTTAGTCGGCCAGTTTATGAGCCATAGAACATAAGTGTGTTATGAGTGTAGTTCTTCCTTGGCCTCTTATGGGAATTCACTAGTTCTGGACAACTTTCCTAAACATGCCACCGATAGATCAAATTTTCTCATGGCCACTAGAAACATGCTAAAGTAGTCTCGTCAAGCTTACATTACATGACACGTCCAGAGTCCCAAAGGGTACTTAAAAGAATTAAAAGCTCACACAGTGACAAAGCAAGAATCCATTTCGTCAATCTCCTTAAAGGTCGTCTCGAAGCGCATTTTTCATGTATACATGCTATGGTGGAGCTCCCACTCAATTTTGGACATGTCATGCTCTTAACATCATACGAATCTTAGTCCAGTCGCTATTCAAGTGCCTAACCTGTGCAACACTGGACAATCACTATCCAAAATGCCTTCCAGTGATTCGCACATTTGGCTACTAACAAGCTTTTATAAAGTTTGGATGTACTTTATAATCGATCAGAGATGATCTCATCTGAGCCCTTAAACTAATGCAACTTTAAAAATACACTTTAACCTTTTTTCTTGTTCCCAAGCTCGAAGGTGATCATCGCATCCTCTCAATGATGCGCACATGATCTTAAGTCTTATCCTGCTTGCTGCCAAAGTGCTAGGGCGACTACCTGTGTGAGTGGGCAATCAAAGCTTGCTGACAATTACTCTCATAAAACTAATACCGACCACACACGAGAATATAAATGTACTCTTAGTACAATATATTCTCAAAGGCCAATCAAGTTAAATTTTTCATAACCTGATACCACTTACACACCTTTGGAGCATATCTCTACACAAAGGCTTGGCATAAGGATAAGCACTCATGCTGCTTAAAAAAATATGTCTAAGAACAACAATCTATGCGCAATGCTCTCACAAGTGTAACAATATCTAATCTTAGTATACTTTAGTCAACCAACAACATTAGGCACTTAAAGCACATAACAAAGTGGCTCTATCATTATAAAGACAATTGAAGCCTCATAAACGTGTGTCATCTTGAGAAAATCTAAGTTGACCAGATATTTTTTGAACAATCTTAGACCATTCTCTTTTAGATATCTAAGTATTCACTTGACCACATCACAATTTTGCATCAAGGTTACTTTGATATCTACTTACCATTTTCAGTAGTAAGCACAGAACTAGTCGAGTACACACATGTGTTCATCAGACTTTCTACAATTCTTGTTTAAAATGGCACCAATTTGCATTTTTTTTCCTCCTGTTTACAGGCATTTCTTCAACTACCAACACAATCTCTGGCACGAAATGTCAATTGGATTAGTATGATGCATAGAACACCACCCAAAGAGCAAACTTAAGGCTTGTTGTCTCAACACCAAGTATGCATCTAACTTCTCCTATATCCATCTTAAATATAAAGGATAGCCACTTCTAAGTAGTGACAACTCCATGTCACTCATAGCCATCACATTATTGCCTATTCATGGCAAGAGCAAGGCCATTCCACTTATCTTGACAGATATTTAGTGATTTACTCGATCATCGTTAAGCTTATCAACATGATAGCTCGATGAAATCAATAATATCACTACCGAGTGATAGTTCAAGTTGCAAATGGAACCCTTTGAGCAGCAATCTTTGCGCTTTTACCCCATTTCTCTCGAACTCATTAAATGATCAACATAGACCTTCTTGTCAATTGATCATTTGGACATATTAGATCTCATAATCCAAGACAAACATAGACCAAAAGGGTGATAATTAATAGTATTGGCGAATAGAAACACGTCTCACCACACAGAGAAACCATATCTTCTA
The DNA here is from genome assembly GCA_014898755.1 of Handroanthus guayacan. NCBI lineage: Eukaryota > Viridiplantae > Streptophyta > Magnoliopsida > Lamiales > Bignoniaceae > Handroanthus > Handroanthus guayacan. Next base: position 937,133 of record JACFYI010003614.1, on the reverse strand, counting down.
AAGTATACCCTTTTCAAGGTGTAAAATTTTTGCCATTCTTTGAGCTTTATATTTGTCAATCAACTCATCCAATTCTCATTATCCTTCAAAAACCATATGTTCTTAGCAGTTTTGAACTTGAACAAAAGATCAAATAGTTTTGAACTTCAACAAAAGATCAAATAGCTCTCTGAACTCATCAATACATCCAAATAAGTTTGTGAAGGAAGCCTATTTAATCTTAAATAGATTATGGACGCTCTTTAATTGCTCGTGATTTCGAGAGTCTCTTTTATCAAGTGAGATATTCCCACTAAATTTAGTATCATTCCCACTATCCCCAGGGATTGCTAGATGATTTTCATAAACTGACTCTCGCTAGAAGAATGGGCACTTATAAGGACCTAGACCTCGTATAGTTCAAGACTCTATTTGACTTCACATATACTCATGAAGTCCTTCTCGAGGATAATTTTACTTTGCGACTTATCCTTTATCATTTCTCCAATATGGTGTTCATCACTTTGAGACAACATACCATCTCTATTTGTTTAGGCACATACCATAAATTTAGGATGCTGTAATATCATACCTCATACAAAGTTGGCAAAATTACACGAAGACACATATTTTATAATGTAGGCTACAATCAGGACTATATCTCCCGAGTGAAATTTAATTTGCACTATCATCTAGCCTTTTACAGAAGTGGTAGATTCATCAAATGTCGCGAGTCTATTCAACCAAAAAAATGGCAGGATCGAGCCACGAAGGCTTTGATCCCATTATCGAAAATTAAATCCACAAATAAGTTGGATGATTTGAATTACCTTACGTAGCAGATCTGAAAAATCACCCGGATCTCGACTCGTTTACAAATATCTAAGTATGAATGATACTTTTAAGCCTTCTAAATTGTACAAATGCATTCTTCTTGTTTCGTGAACAACTACTAGAGCTTCTACACTATTTCACACTTTAAACCTTTGAAGTCTAAATTGGTGATACTCCAAAAATAGCCGTAAAGAGAAAATAGGGTTTGAGGGAGGTATTTTTCATGGAAGAGAAACTCTTTTATTTATAGAGTCTTAACACCTAAAACCCTAAGTCCAACTTATGGGCTTATGTCCAATGTGGATGTCTTATTAAGTCGTGGACGATATGTCCAACTCAATTGTTTACAAAACCAATGTTGTCAAAAGTGCATTCAACATAGAACTAGTGGCTTTACTAGTTATCGGTTCGACCGGTATGGTGTCATAATGACATAATAACTATAGTTAATTATATATAATACGATAAATATTGGCAAATAAATAGAAAAGATTAATTATGTAATAAGAATAACATAACATTTTCCCCTAATTTTAAATCATTTCTTTGTGTTGTTCTTTCAAAAGAATACCATTTTACAATTTCATGTGTCTCATATGTCATCGCAAAATCAATAAATCACCAAGACCAAACCAACTTACAAAATTATCATTTCAATTTGTATATTAAACAAGAAGGTAAAATAAATATGATTAACTAATAATTGCCATAAAGATTGAGTTTGGAATTGGACAAGTCATACTATTATTTAAAGACAATTCAATTTTTCGAAGTTCATTGATGAAATGTTTTGGAAAAGAGAAAGAATTAAAGAAGAAAGAGAAATGGTAAGTTTTTTCTCCACATTTTGTTATTGCTTTTCAAAGCTTTCTATTCAATAGTTCAGCTCCATTTTGGTTTCTATCCGCCATTTTTGGGGCATTCTATTCATAAGTTCATCTTCTTCCTTGGTTTTCATTTACCATTTCTTATCTCTTTTATTTATTTATTTATTTATTTTATTTATTTATTTATTTATTTTATTTATTTATTTATTTATTTTTTAACTTTTATATCCAACTCTTGAAATTAGGGATGGCAATGAATTCGGATCAATCGGGGATGCGGCTCGCATGGGGTGGGTTTTGGGTAAAATAAATGGGTACGGGACGAGTAGTGGGTCTCAAGTTTCTGGACTCGGCCGGGTCCTGGGTGGGTCAAGGATTTAGTAGGAACCACCCCGTATATATACATATATATTTTAAAATATATTATATATTTAATGTTTTTTAGTCTTTAGATTTAATATATATATATATATTTTTTAAAATATATTATATATATTTAATGTTTTCTAGTCTTTAGATTTAATTTTTATAAAAAATATCATATGTATATATTTATATTTTTTAAATATTAAAATAATAGTTAAATTAAAAACTTAATAATTTGACTTAAAGTCAGTGGAGACGAGAGGGAGTGTGAGAGACAGAGGAGAGGATTAGATTTAGGGAATTAGGGCTTGGAAGCTTTCAAAGTTCAACACTGCCGCCGCACACTGCTGGGAGGTGGCCTGACACCATTGTTTGCGTCGTTGGAATCACGTCACCGGAATCACGTTGCCGAGAATCGGTCCATTTCACTTTCTTTTGTTATTTTTTCCTTTCTTTTTTCTTTTTT
>JACFYI010003614.1:900584-915490 GCA_014898755.1 Handroanthus guayacan | reverse complement strand
TATATCATGGGAAGAAATTTGCAAACCCCCCTATCCTATGGGACCAAAAATGCAATCTTGCCTTATTTTCTCCATCTCTTCTCAACATGTAAAACACGTGGTTTACTAACTTTAGGAAGTTAGCAAACAAAGGTGTGAACAACACGTGTCCATTTCCATTAAATTTTGGATGGAAAATGGGATGTCGATCAAGAAGTGCAAAAAAGTGCCAAAAAATGGCTTATAATAATTCGATTGGCTCACATGCTTATGGAGTTCCAGATGAATTTAAATGAGAATACATGCTCACGATCTTGCCCATAAGTGTTAACAATCATGACATCATGCTAATTTCGAAACAAAAATAACAATATAGGTAGGGAGAGAATTAATGTGCTCCAATGCCTCATGTTAAAACTTTGCATGTGTAACTAACTTATAATATACATTTACATTCCTAACTTTACATGTTAGCACAGGCATAATGTAAAAAACTAATTCACTATCCTTCAACCGTAAGAGAAAATGAACCTGAATTGATTCTTGTGAGTCTTTGTGAGTTCTTCTAATCCAAAATATTCAACATGATGCGCAAAATTTTATCTCAAATTATATTGATTGAGGACTCGAACTAATGGCCTATTTATAGATTTTCTTCAATCAAAGAAACAACATTTCAAAATAGTCACACACCTTCTAAGAGTTGTGACTATTGATGTAGTCTATCTTTAAAACCTCCTTTTAAAAAAATTCTTAGTAAAATTGTAATTTTTCCTGCCAATCATCATCTAATTAAAGAGACTTTATTTTAATAAAGGGATAATTACCTCTACACCCCCTGAGGTTTCATATTATTATCAAAATACTCCATGAGGTTTAAATAATTACTATTACACTCCCCCACCATTAGTTTCACTGATACATAATTATAATATGCTCCTGAGTTAACGTATAATCACAATTATACCTCCTTGTTCAGGTAATATTTCAAAATTTTCAAAGAGTGTAATTGTAATTACCCATAACCTGAATTAACAGTAAGGAGCACAATTGCAATTATCCAAACATCAAGAAGTATTCTGATAATTATGTCAAATCTCAAGAGTGTAAAGGTAATTATACTATAATAATATATATGGGCCATAAAATTCCTAAATATTTTACCCATATGAGTAATATTTTCCTATCAACAAAATTATTTAAATAATTTTAGTAATAGTAAGAAAGAAATCAAGAATATTCCACAAATGACTGGTTGACTAAAAGGCACCCACGGGTCCACTAACGAAAGGATGTTTAGTGCCAATTTTCAAAGTTAAGGTGGGGAATCGTTTCATCTCATATAATCTGGGGGATGATATGTATTTCACCGCAAATGCAGACTTAAAAAATGAAATTATGGAAACTCTTTACAGATTTTCTGTTTATGGTCTTATTCCCAGTTAGTTCTATTCTCATTCTGAGAGTGCCCGCCATTTCTCTCAGGGTCGGTTCATTTGAGCAACTTCCTTTGACTTGGCCTATACGAAAAGCTCCTAGCAAACCACTCCCTTCCATTCTCATTGCTCCTCCATTGCCAGGTATGCTAGCTGTTCTTCACCTCATTTCGTCAGGAATTTATCTCACTTATGTACAGTTTTCTATGGGTGAATTCGTTGTTTTTATCTCTGTCTACGTAGATTTAACATTGTTTCCATATTTTTGTAATTATTGTGTGGATTGTTCATCTCGTTGGTTTTCTTTTAGCTTTTCGTCCAATATAAGATTTTCTATTATATTTTTGGTGTGTTGATTTCAACATTTTTGTGATTTGGTAGATGAAACTTAAAATTCATTTAGAATGAGTAATCTAAAATGTGTTTGGATGAGTTTATTGAATCTATTATTTGCGTTACGGACTATATTATTGATTTCTTGTTGTTAGAATCTGCTTCTTGATTGTAACAGCAAGGAGAGAGTTTGCTGATCTCTGATCAAGGGTTAGTGATATTATTTTGTAATCTGGCAGCCAGAGTGGCAGGGCTAAACAGCAAGCCGATGTGGGTCTATCATATCTCTTTTCTCCTCCTGAATTAATTTATCTATTCTCGGTGATGTGATATAGAATGCAGATGGTATACTGATCTTGCCTTCATTCCTTCATTTCCTCTACATTTTACTCAGTCATTTCTGCTTGTCTGTAAAGTGTCTTAAGAATGTTGTCCATTTGTTGTTTTGGTTTGAATTATTTTGCTCAGCCTATTATATTTGCATTTATTTTTCTCCACTTCCATCTAGTTCTGATCCTTTTATACCACAGATCACTTTCGACAAAGGTTCTGAAAGTTAGTATGCTTAAGAATCAACTATCAAATCTGGCAAAGCTTAGATTCAAGTTCCTGTCCTTGCATTTGGGATTTCAAGGAAAAGGCAACAACGTGGTACTTTGGTAGATGATCAAGATTGCAGCTTCTGCAGTTGCTGTTTATATGACTTTTGAGAGATGTTACTACAATGTTGCAGGAGGACAGCTCAATTACTTGGCTGGGACAAAAAACAAGGTAAAATGCACCATTTTTGTGCTCTCATTTTGTCCTGTACTTGTTTTCATATTTCCACATTCCTATCCAGCATCCAGTACTAAAACATACCCTTTTTCATATTTTATCTGCATACTTATGTAAAATTTACAAATATTTCTCTGTTTGGTACTTCTTTCTGAAATGTCATTGAGAACATTGAATCACTTCCACTAACAGGATGTATGACTGACATTGAGTAGCGAAACATGGGATTTGCTATCAATAAACAAGTTACGAATTACATTCACTCTTCTTTTGCTTGAACAAATAATGAAAATTGAAAAGACCCAAAGAAAAGGGGTGGGGTTGCGGGGGAACAACAATAATGCTTGCTTTTATCACTTGCTTCAAAGCATGCATGCACTCTGTCGACAAAGTGTTGTTGATGTGGCAGGTTCCTTGCTTGTCAGCTCGTGTCTCTCCCATTTTATTCTATGCTCTTAAGGGTTAATAATAAAAAAATTCAGTTCAACAATGACCTTGTAGTAGCTACAGATGCTAACTATATGGACCATATGACATCGAATATGCTACTGTGTCATTCATAGATAGATTAGTAAGTTCCCACTTGCACCATATGACAAAAGAGCCTTTTATCATCTGTCTCTGTTCATCCAGTCTATAATATGACAGAAAACAAATGTAACCTTCCCACTCCTCACATTTTATGTCCAATCAAGAAAATGAATAACACAGGTTTGATCATTCATGAAATTGTTTTAGTTCTTGTTTTGGTGCGGTTCAAGAAGATTGTGCAGTTGATGAATGCCCAAGCTTTATCAATGTGGTATCTCGATAAAGCCGAATTGATGTCTATTGCTTGCAGCTTGGTTTTAATGGGTCTATCAGTCCTTTTTAATGCATAACATGCCATGAAACATTCTGCAGTTAACTTGATATGTTCTCACTGATACAAATGACGTTATACCAAATAACTTGATTAGTGCAGGTTTACCAAGAAGGAACACATTTTACCTTTCCCTTTCTGGAATGGCCTATCGTCTATGATATCCACGCCCACCCCCTTTTTTGTTGAGGACGCTTCAGGAAGTTGTGATCTCCAAACGGTATAATTTGTCTCCTAATTTTTATCTCCTCCGATTTCAGCTCTTTTTCTCTCTTTCCTTCTTTTCTTTTCCTTATTAGCGAACAGAAGAATATCAAAAACCAATTAAGAGTTCCTGTAGAAATTTTGTATCTGTTCTCACAGCAAATCTTAATAATTAGCTTATGAAACTCATTTCCATTGCTTGTCATCTCAATTATTGATAATGAAATATAGTGATTTCCTTCAGTCTGCTGAATGCAAAAGGCAATTCATAACTAAGAAACTGACACAGCACAAGTTTTGTCATTATTTCTTTCTCATGTTCCGACTTTTCTATAGTATCATAAGTACAAATTTTGATTATCAGTGACATGTAATGCCATTTGCTTATATGCAAAGCAGATGAAAATTGGTCTTCAAGTTCTATCACATCCTGTTGTAGATCAATTACCAACAATCTACCACACTCTTGGTAAAGACTACAATAACTGCGTTTTGCCATCAATTGTTCAGGAAACCTTGAAGGCCGCTGTTGCCCAGTAAAATGCAAGCCAGCTCATCACACAAATAGAGGTAGCTATCAGACTGTTTATGTATTGTGTTATTCCTAAAGTTGACACCATCATGATTGTATTTCCATCAGAAATAAAAGAGTTGGTGGTCTGTTTTTAATGGTTATTTTTATTGCAGAGAGTTAGTCAGGATATTCATAACCTGTTGACAGACAGAGCTGCATCCTTCCACATTGCAGTAAATGATGTTTCTATCATAAATCTAAATTTCGGGAAGGAATTTACTGCTGCTATTGAGGCCAAACACGTTGCCGCAGAGGAAGCTGAGAGGGCTAAGTACATAGTGGAGAAGGCTGAACAGGATAAGAAGAATACCATTATCAGAGCTCGGGTTAGGACTTTCCCAACTCACTTTTATTTATTGTGTATGAGCCCTTCCTCCCTCTAGCTCTATCTGTCAAACTAAACACTTTTGCTATATCCATAGGGTGAAGCTAAGAATTCTTTGCTAGTCGGGAAAGCCATCGGAAACAACAGGTCATCTATAACACTAAGGAGGATTGAGGCTTCAAGGGAAATCACAAAAACTGTTTCGGAGTCTAAAAGCCGAGTGCTGCTGAATACAGAGGAACTGATGCTGAATGTTCAGGTGCTGTGAGCATGCATGCTGGATGCTTGGGCCATTCTAAGATGCCTCGTTTGCTATGTTTTCTGTAATAATGTTTTGATGCCTTGGACTATTTCTAGGCATCATTTGCCTTACATGTGCAAGTTATACGAATCTAAAGTGTGACTAAACCATCCACCAATTGAAGATTAGTCTGACTCAATTGTCAAGTTTCCATTTCAGGATCTGGAGCAACGCTGAAGAATAATTCATCCATATAACACTTAATAGAAACATCTAAATTCACTAGCAAATTACTTTGAATAAATGATTTTATACATTACGGTTTTTTAAAGTTAAAACGTTGAGATGGCCGAGTTGGTCTAAGGCGCCAGATTAAGGTTCTGGTCCGAAAGGGCGTGGGTTCGAATCCCACTCTCAACATAATTTATTTTCAATTTGTTTTTGTTTTTCCTTTATCTTGTATATGTATTCCCAATTTAATCATTCTTTTTCCCCTCCTTTAGTTTCGTGAAGTTTGGTTTTGGGCTGGATTTAAAAAAACTAAAATATTTAAACTGTGCACATGCTTTTTTGCGGCTTTGGGCCGGATTTAATATTAAACTAAAATATTTAAAGTGGGCATATGAATTTTTTGGCTTTGGGCTGGATTTAAAATAAAACTACAATATTTAAAGCTTGTACATGCATTTTTTGGCTTTGGACTGGATTTAAAATAAAACTAAATTATTTAAAGTGTGCACATGCATTTTTGGTCAAAAATAGCATTATAATACTAGGTTCTGACAATTATTCCAATGTGACGTCAACCGCCATGTAGTTGAATAAGGGGAGAAGTTCGAAATCCTCCTATGGTATAATTGATTATCAAAATTTTCCATAAATTTTTCATTTTCATTAATATTTTTCCTTTAATTTCTGATAGAGTACATAATGTTTTTTAGATAACTAAAAATAAAATTAAAATCATCTACAAGGCCTCTAATTTTTGTCAGTTTTGGCTTTTAAAATCCAACAAATAAATTATAATTTTGTGTGTTTAAATGAAAATATTAAAAATAGAATAAAAATTTTATCTACAACGACAATAACCTTTTTCTTTTGATTAGTTACATAGGGTAAATCACACTATTAGTCTCTAAAGTTTTATATTAGAAGAAACACTTTAATTCCTAAAGTACCATTTTCAATTTTACCATTCTTCAACTAATAAATTTGTTTCAACTTAGTCCATCAGGCACCATTCTAGCGAGAATTTGGCCATGAAATTGCACGTGCAATCCGAATGCCACAATTTTGAGGTCTTTTTGTCTATTTACAATTTCTGGTTATCATTTGGTGCCTAAACTTTTAAAAATGTGCCACTTAAGTTCGTCATTAGACCGTGTGAGTTTTGGTGAAAAATTTACTGCTCATTGCCACCATTTTTTCCTTCCATTTTCAACTATAAAATAGGGTAAATTGATGGGAAATAAGCATGAAAAAATTAATCGAGTTTTAACATGCGCATATATCAGAGGAAAAGAAATAGATAACTTTGAACGATTCAGTGAGACGCATATGATCTAGAAGCATAATGATTACAATGAATGAGATAAGGAACATTGTACGCTGTATACAGATCATAGAATAAGGGAAGGCTCAATATTACCAAAATTTGGTGGGGTCTGCAACCTTCTAACTCCCAAACATGTGATGCCAATCTCTTATCCCTTCAATTCATCTTGAGTGGCGGAAACAAGCAAGAGGACATGGCTGGAATATGCCCAACTCAGCTCAAGGCATGCCTGCCTCTAGACGTACTTGAAAACAAGTCCACTAAGGTACCATTTTGGAGACCAGACTTCGTAGAAAAAAGTGTCATAAATTGTAAATTGTTACTACTTATAGCATTAAACAGAGTGTAGAGGCGGTCGTGGGATAAGAAGAAGAAAGGAAAAGAAAAGAAAAGGAAAGGAAAGAGAAAAGGAAAAGGAAGAGAGAATTTTGACAAATTACAATCGAGTCCTTTGATTTTTAATTCTTTGAAAATTATCCCAAAAATTTAATGAAATTCTCAATTAAGCTCCTTTTAATCCAAAAATAAAAACTCAGGGTGTTGCACTCATGGGCGAGAGGTGACATCTCTTTTATTTTCAGGGGTGTGCGTAGGACACACAACTATATTAATACAAAGGTTGGTGTATGCAAACAGGTACGGATTTAGATAGGGTCAAGTGAGGTCAATTGATATGCACTGCAATTTAATATGAGGTACTGGGTTCGAATGTCGTGCGCAACAATCTTTTCCATTTTCCTTCACTACCTCTTCCCTTTTCCTTTTTCTTTAAGTTATAGGGCTACTTAGGTCAAACCTAAAGAAATATAAATTATTTATCATTTACATTTTATTTCTTAGTTTTTATATTCATTTATATAGACACACACACACACATTAAGAATTTAGGACATTTAACCAATTAAAAGTTATTGGTTCCTTTTTTATATATGTTTATTTTGGTTGTTAATTTGGTATTAATTTTTATGTAGTAGATGATTTTGGCATTTGATAAAAAATTAAATTAGGGTTTATAATATATATGATTAAAAGTTATGATAATTATAGATTATGAATAAAATACTAAATCAATCGTATTAAATATAATTTTTCAATGTTCACATGTTATCCGATAAATTTTTCACCAAAATTCGATTTGCAAAATGGGGTGGGTTATGATTTCCTCAATGATGGTTTGATAACTTCAGAAAAAAAAAAAAAAAAAAAAACCTGTGTATTTATGAGTATTTTGGATAATTATATTATGATGATGCTTCAAAATATGAAATTTTATTAAAAACAATTGGGCTAATGTATTTAAATTTTATCTTTTAGATATTAATATATTTTCAATTTAATTTTTATTATATTACTATTTTGACACCACTTAGTCAAAATTTTGGATATGCCAATGGTTCGCAACATCTTCCATATCAGTAATTATCTTACCATCCCATTGCTAGAGGCATTGTAACGCCCCGGGATTCCCTACGATCGGACATACATGCAAACATTGATCCCGAAATGCTACTCGCGGACAACTAACTAAAATTCATAAACAGAAAATCCAACAATACATTCCAAATTTAACATCCAATATTACAACTAATCAAAAACCATAAACAGAAACTCAGATATATTCAAAACTAAGTACGCCAAACGTTTATAATTTAAATCCCATTTTTTTTTCCAACAACTAACATAATACCATCCGAAATACTACTAACCATACTATGAAGTCCAACTTATAAGGTTCATCTTACAAAATACAGCCATATTTACAAAATTCCCAAAATAGAACATCAAGAGGTTTATCATGGTTAACATGATCCGGCTACACACCTATATACATCTATAATGAAATCATGAGTCCACTGACCCAGCGAGTATTTACGGTATAAGATAGAAGCAATAACAAGGAGAGCAAGATCAAGATGAGAAATCAAAATAAAGATCGGATCATGAATGTGTTAGAACAACGGTGCGAAAGCAAATGAAAACAGAATATCGAAACAATAGCTCAAATTTTCTAACACATTCATGTTACAACATATATGGCAGAGACTAATATTTGGTAGATCTTTCACCCTTATAATTTCAACATAACATATAGCCTCATCCCTCCAATTTGCATACCCAAGCGGCCGCTCGAGTAGCACTTATCAAACTTTGAGACACGATCGACCGCGTGCCTCCGAATAGCCGTTCGGAATCCTAGACTCCAGAATTCCTCCAGACTATCCTACAAACAGGATTCTCAGGATTCAGATAACGATCCGACATCGCCCGATCTAAATTACCTGAGACATTTCTAGGGCCCAACTTATCATGCATAAAGGTTCGGAACGAACAAACATATACAAATTTATTGGATTCAACCAATCACATATTCTTATATCAAATAGGTTCAAAGAACATAGATTCAAATATCAAATAGGACCAACGAACGGATTTGATTTTGGACCTCGGACTTAAGAAAAATTGTTTTGAAAATTTTGAAACATCGAAATAAAGTGAGAAATGGACCTAAAATAATCAAAAGATCAAAAATAAAAATTTTTGGAACTGTCACGGGTGCAACCGCGGTCAAAAACGGGCTCGGACGCGCTGACGCAACCCATGCCTCTGTCTCGGGCGTGACCGCGGTACTGTTCACGCGAGGTCGCGTGATGAACAGTACCTTATGAACAATATTTTTTTTTTTTTTGCCGTTTTGTTCCAAATTTCAGCAAACTTCCAAAAGTCATTTTCTTCTGATTTTTAAAGTAAAATTTTGATTTTTACAAATTTTTATAAGTTTTGAATTTTTAGATTGCATAAACCGATTTTTTTGAGGTTGTTACAATTTTCCCAATGATCCATGGTCCAAACCCATTTCCAAGCTGTGAATTTATTCACAAGGATGATCAAGATTCATTTGATTCCAATATCAAGAAAATATAAGCTCAAGATCATAGAGAAACACATAATAATAACAAAAGAGAGCTTATTTTGGACCATTCATACAAGAAGCAAGATTTTCAACCGGTAGATCATGCAAATCGGCTAAGGAATGGGAGAAAACCATAAACACTCACCTTGGTCCTAAGTTCTTGATGAAATAGTGGAGATGAAATTCAAGTCTTAGAGTTCAAACACCTAAAATCATACCATATATTCATATTAGGCATAAATTTCCATAAATCCATAAGTCCCAATATTATTCTAAACAATAAATCCCAAGCTTATCAATAAATGATTAGAGAGTGGTTTTCCCTCAGTTCTTCCCCTGTTTACAAAGATAAATCATATAACAATAGTAGTGTTCTTCTCTTTTCTTTTGGGTGATAAGTTGGGATATGAAATTGATAGTGAATTTGTCAAGAGGGAGAGAAGTTTGAGAGAGTTAAAGTGGATGAGTTGTTTGTGTTATGTTCTCCCAATTTTTAAAGAGGAAGAAAGGCTATTAAGCAATTAAAATTTCACCAAGGGCTTGCTAGCAATTAATGGATTCTTGTCATCATGAAATTGGATTTTTTTGGACAAAAATCTTTGCCAATTCTTGCAGCTGGCCGGCTGCTCTTTTATCCCTTTCTTTTCTTTTCTTTTTTTTTTTTTTGAAAGATTAAAATTGGGCCAAAATTGTTTGGGTTGAAATTGGAGTTTAAGTGGGTCTCATTTGGGCTCAAATAAGCTTGTTTTGGGGTTGAAAAATACATAAATGAGTACGAAAATATTTTTCGAATGTTAGGAATTTATTTCGATGATAAAACAACTTTTATGATTGTATAATGATTTATCGTTTGAAAAACGAAAAGTTAAAATTTTAATTAGGGGAATTTTCGGGGTGTTACACTCTCCCACCCTTAAGAGAATCTGGTCCCCAGATTCTTATCTTATTCGAATAAGTGAGGATACTTGTCCCGCATATCATCCTCACGTTCCCAAGTAGCTTCTTCTATTTTCTAATTTCTCCAAAGCACCTTAACCTGAGGTATCCTACGATTCCTAAGCTCACGAATCTGACGATCTAGGATACAAATAGGTTGCTCAATATACGAGAGATCGCTTTGGAGGGGAACATCAAAATGTTCAATGATATGAGAGGGATCAGGAAAATATTTTCGCAACTGGGAGACATGGAATACATTGTGAATCCCAGTTAGATTTGGAGGGAGATCTAGCCGATAGGCCACAGGGCCAATCCGTTCGACAATCTCAAAGGGTCCCGTATATCTGGGATTAATTTTTCCACTTTTACCCATTCTCCGAATTCCCTTTAGTGGAGCAACTTTCAGAAACACATGGTCCCCAACACTGAATTCTAGATCTTTTCTTCGCTTATCGGCATAGCTCTTCTGACGATTTTGAGCTGTTTTCATATTCTTCTTAATGATTTGGATTTTGTCTATTGCTTCTTGTACCAGTTCAGGTCGTAGAGCTTCCGGGATCAATGTTTGCATGTATGTTCGATCATAGGGAATCCTGGGGCGTTACAGGCATGATCTTTTCTTTAACCATAAGGCATTTTTCGACAAGATTACTAACAATGCCATAATACTTGCAATACTTTGGGTCATTTACCCTTCTAGCTTCTTCAGGTGTTTCAACTCAAACAGCTCGATCAATTTTCTTGCTAATAACTTATTGAAAAATGAATCTGAACTCGATTTTTTTTAAACTCTAAACATGCATAAATTTAGATTGGGCATGAAATCATAAAAAATTACAACTATGTTTTAGAATACTAATCTCAAAATTTGAAGAAGATTGAAGTTGGAATGAATAGATTTGATACAATGAAGTAGAATTTTGAATGGTTAAGGGAGATTAGATATTTTGGGGCCGGGGCGGGGGGCGTGGTTGAGGGGATTTGATTGTTGATAAAGAATTTTTTAGGATAGTGAGATTATGTGAGAAGGGTAAAAAAGTTCAAATGCATTGGACTTAGAAAAAATTGTATTGCAAATAGCACCTACATTATATATTGATCTAATTATTATCTCTAAATCCTAGATATATTTATCATAATATATGTTGTTTACATATATATATACACACCATTATAAGTAGTACGTACATACATACATATTAATACATACTAAGTGACACATATAGTATTTACATACTATTTATTACTAATATTATAGATATTAATTTTATTTCACCTTATTTTATTTTATTTTATTTTATTTTTGATGAGAAGAAATCTTGATAATAATAATAAAATATCAGATACTCAGCGAACAATTCTGAGACATTGCCCTCACTTGCAACAGAAACACACAAAAAGAAAAGCAAACATCATCTTTGTTCCCAAAGGACTGCTATGCCTCCTCTAATCCAGCGTTTTTCAAAGAATCAACTTCACTTTAAACGTCAGTATGATCATCTGTGTTCATATTTCCACTTTCCAATTCAACATCGGCCTTTTTAGTTTTAGAAAGAGCGCCCGGCGGGATGTTAATGCCTGCGAAACCGACTAATTAATACAGCAGCACCTCCGATATAATCCAACAGATGCGGTGCATTTCCAGTTACTGAATCCACAATAGCTGCTAATGGCACCTGAATTGTAAGACCCGCTGTTGCTGCAGTGGTTGTCGTAAGGAGTACAGCCTTAGCCCATAAGTAATCACTCAGCACGTTATCCAGCATACCTTTACCAACAATCAGACCAATCTCCTTTCCAGTAAGAGACGAGATGGACTCGAGCTTGGTGAATTCTAGTACAAGGGCTACGGGAAGAAATATCAGCAAGTTGAACAAGCCCAAGAATCCTAGAAATTGTGCCATACTGGCATGGCCTTGTGCTTCGTCATCATCTTCATCTGGTGATCCCATTTTCTGGCGGATTAGGGTGGTATATGCACCGTAGAGTGCTGCGGACACAAGAGTTAGAATATCCCCAAGAACAGGTTTTGAGGCACGACTTGATGATTCTGCTCCTGAGTCACCCAGGCTGACAATTATACTTCCTCCCACGCAAAGCACAACACTAATCAACTTCAGCTAAGTGAACTTCTTCCTCAAGAATACAAGAGCGACTAAGAAGGTGAAGAGACTGGAGGAACTGCTGAGGATGGTATTCGATGTAATTGTGGTGTATTTGAGCGAAAGATTGAATGTGAGCTGTGCCAAAAACCAAAAAGGGCATATCAAGAGACTGACTTTTGCAACTCTTTTACGCGTCCAACGCCCTTTTGCATCGGTTGATCCTGCAGTGCTAGCTTCCTTAGGAACTTCTCCTTCCGGGTGATTGACATTCTCTTCTTGTTCTGGTTCTGGATTCGATACATTAGTTTGACGACCAACCTCATTGTTAATGTCAATAACAATTGCCTGCTCAGAGGCCCTTGAATCTTGCGAAACAGTATGCTTCTTCTTTCTCCAAAACAACAAGCTTCCATGCTTATCCTCCAAAGAGTGTGCAATTTCAACTAAAGGTATGTAAACCAGAAACAATGAATTGCAGATGTATGTCAATAGAAAGGGTGAAACGCCCTCGTCTACTACTGACTGTACCACATAACTATAAGCAATCCAAATTGCTGCAACTAAAAATATGTAAACCAATCCTAAAACCCATCTACACACTTGACTTTTCATCATTCCGATCCCTGAGCAGACTTCAAAGCAATAATATATATTTCCATTGACCATTTGTTTCCCCCCTCTCTAATTCTGTATCCGACGAGAAAAGCGTTTTTCCTGATATAACAGGTTGGGAGTAAGTGGATATGTTAAGGAGTTCGTGGAAATTCTGTTTACGAGAAGCAACAGTGGGAAACTGCTATCAGAAATCGTGAGATAGGATGCAGGTTTCTGGGAATGCTTTATACAGTTCCCCGACTAATTTCCTGGTGAAGCCGTCGGATTTTGGCACTGTCCTCGAATCTCGATCAAATTGTTGTGAAGAGGCGGATACGGGTGTTACACAAATTGTGTTGGATTGGAATTCGGGGAAATCCAATATCAATTTTGATTCATTCCGTTGGGATTCTGAGAAACTTAATTTTTTCAAAATAATAATAATAATAATAATAATAATAATAATAATTATTATTATTATTATTATTATTATTATTATTATTATTATTATT
This sequence comes from Handroanthus guayacan, assembly GCA_014898755.1. Taxonomy (NCBI): domain Eukaryota; kingdom Viridiplantae; phylum Streptophyta; class Magnoliopsida; order Lamiales; family Bignoniaceae; genus Handroanthus; species Handroanthus guayacan. The sequence continues at coordinate 902,143 of JACFYI010003614.1, read as the reverse complement.
ATGGCATGCAGTTCTTGTGATTCAGTTAATATTTACCAAATCATGATGTTTTAAAATTTTAAATGCTTTTATAATATTCGAATTTTTTTAGTCGTTTTTAACTCAATAATCATTATAAAATTGTATTTTTTGAGAAACCAACTAACATGCAAATTAATGTTTAGTTTCATTATGCGTTGTGCTAAATGCAGGTCAGTTTTTACTTACGTGAATCACTTTAGATAATTTTACCCTTAATTCCATGTAGATAACCATCCCCTTATAATTTTTTCATCCACTTCCTTCCTAAAACCCTAACATTCAAAATATCAAGAAAAACTCTCCTGACTCATTACTCCATAAATTTTTTTTTTCTGTAATCTAACCATAGCAACATGAGCGGATCAAATTACGAACAAGATTCATAGATCGAGGTAAAACGAAAAAAAAAGGAAAAATTGAACCTATATATTATCTTCACACTTGGCCGACTGTTTTTCATCTGTAACTTATGGCCACGGTTTGCAAGTTAAATCCAATTCCCTTTCACCTGCCGCCACATAAGGCCACGGATTGCATGTTGCAATTCAATTCCTTTTCACCCACTTTAATGCGGCAAATTGGTTTTCCTTTTTTTTTTTTGTTTAAATGCTATTTTAATTTTAATTATAATTCCACACTAATTTTAATTTTGCGTTTCCAATTTTACAAGAAGAACCAATTGAGGAGTTCTTCGAAATTGATCACACCCAATATTTTACGACAGATGAAAGTTTTAGTAGTAAGGAAGCTGTAAGAGATTGGGTAAGAGAGACAGCTCGAGCACATGGGATGTTTACAATTATTGGCTCGTCTCGCGAAAACAAAATATGGTTTGTATGTGAAAGGAGTGGTAAATATAGGCCAACAAAATCGAATATTGATGTAGAGGACCCAAAATTTACCAGATCGAAAAAATGCCAGTGTCCCTTTCAAGTGAAAGGGTGGAAGGAGAAAGAAGGGGTATGGCGGGTAGTCGTATTCAATGGCAAGCATAATCACCCTCCTGCAGTGTATCACCACGGACATGCGCTTGTTAGTAGATTGAGTCAAGAACAATTTGAAACTACGAAGAAGGTTCCGAATAGTCACGTGACGCCTAAGGAGATTTTAGACCATCTTAGGCGTGATGATCCAAAAATCAAAACTAAATTGGAGCATATATATAATGCGAGGAATAAGATTAAGATTCACACAATGGGTGGTAGGACAGTTATACAACAACTCATGCATTGCATTAAAAATCATGGGTATAAGCAGTGGCATCGCGGTGATCCAGTGACGAATCAATTGACTGATGTCATGTTTACCCACCCCCGGTCAATTCAATTGTTGAGACTATTTCCGTATGTCTTGTTAATGGATTCAACATACAAGACAAATAGGTACTCTAAGTTTAATTTTTACGTTTCATCTTACCATATGATTTTTAGCTTTTTAGCATTATTAATATAATTATATTAATTAATATATTATTACCTAATACTAATATTAATACTAATACTTGTATTGATATTAATAATCTGATGACATAATATGAC
>JACFYI010003614.1:886286-897040 GCA_014898755.1 Handroanthus guayacan | reverse complement strand
TCCAAATTAATTAAACCATCAAATCCAAGTTCAATCTTCCTATTTCGGAGTTAGTATCCTATGTTAGGAAGAGAATGTAAAATAAGAATATAGGAAAAGAGGATTTCACTCACTTCATTTTAAAAAAATAATAATAATAAGTACAACGGGGTTTATATAGGTGTAAAAATAATCTCTAAGCTAACCAACTTAATAGCATATTCATGACAATTTATTCTAAGTATACAGAACATCACCCTAGTAATCAAAAGTCTCATAAACCTAGTCATAATCTTGTGCTATTTTCTTCAAGAAACAAAAAGACTCATTCATGTAGACATAAACTTTTCAAATTACAAAATTCATTCTTCGTTTATTTCAACATCCTAAAAGTGAAAATGGTTGAGAAATACTCCAAATTTTAACTTTTCTAGATTCCAACTCCCATATCGAGTCTTCTCCTTCAATCACCCTCAAGGTATAATATAATACAAAACTTAAGAAATTGAAGCCATAAAGAAATCTTGGACAATAATGTAATTTTCATATTACGTAGATATATAGAATCTGTGCCTCAAGAAACCCTGCTTTTTGGAGAAAAATGTTGACAAATGATGTCTATTTTCATGGTTTTTGAAGTGCAATTTGTGGATGTCTCTTTTTAGAGTAAAGCTACATCAAAGCAATAAAACCAAGAACCAACAGCGTAATGAACATTTTCTTCAAACCTAAAAAAAACTAGAAAAAAAAAAGACTCAACCACGAAAGAGTAAAGCTATATCAAAGTAGAAAATCAAGAACCAGTAGCATAATGAATATTTTCTCCAAAACTAAAAAATTCAAGGAAAAAAAAAGGCTCGGCTACCTTTGGCTGAGTCTCATAATTAGCCTCAATAATGTTACTCAGCCAATGTGGCTGACTAGCATCTTGGTTGAGCACCACACTTTTTTTGTCCAAGAAAACAAAAAATAAAAATTGTGTTTATATCTTATATCTTTTTGTATGTTATACCTATATTTTTCATTGTCCTCATAATCGTCTCCATGATCAAATTGACTCATGTTAATGATTGTTCACTTGAAGTGAAATTGTTCATTTTAGGATGCAATTAATTGAGAAAGAATTCCTTAGAGAGAAGAGGAGTGAGAGGGGTGAGGTTAGAATGAGAAAGGCAATAAAGTCCTAGTACACTGCATTTAGTAAAAACTGTACTACAAATAGCACCTTCTTATTGTTGTGAGCACCTAACATGATATATATACCACTTGGTATATTTGGTTTAGGCCTATCAATTCCAATATACAGATGCAGTTACTAATATATTTGTATATGTATTTGGTTATTACCCAAATATGGACATTCAAACCCGAATTTTGCTAGATAGTGCAAATGAATATCTATATCCCCAAATATTGCATATTGGTCTGTTATTCGAATATCCGATATTCGTTTCAATAATTAGAATACAAATATAATATTGAGATATTGTTATATACATTGTTCACAATCTTTATTCGGTATTCAAATTTGTTATTTCAGATACTCAATTTGTTATATGAATGCCTAAGTAAAATTATTTTAGATACTCCAACGTAGTCCAAATTTTCAATATATAGTATATAATTTTTAAATTTTATTCTTATATGTTATTTAATATCTATACATTATATTGTTTATATAAATAAGTATATGTAAAATTATGCACAAATGCGGATAATTTTTCAAATGCGGACATTTTAGATACAGATGCTGCTATAATCATATCTAGAATTTTTAGTAATGTGTAGCGCTCCGAATCCTAGAGCATCCGCCCATAGGTGGAAATGTTACCTGTGGGTACGAAAACTAAACTAAAGGCCTCAAAATATATCAACAATACCAATGCTTTCAATACATAATCATTTCTTACAAATTCAAGCCAAAATTCCCTAAAATACATATCAAGTCATACAAAATTACATTTAGGTCTTCATAACTACATTTCACAACACTATAAGCATTTAACATTACAAGAAATAAAATTTTAAAATCTCCGACTCAGTAGATTATTCTTGAAATCAATTTTCTACATATGGTAAAATTTAAAAGAGTAAATAACATTAAACCCCCCAACCTATAGGGTCTGTTGCACTTTCCCTCCTATCTTTTGCAAATGTGCGATTAAACCCCCAACGTATGAAAAATGTGCACTTTGCCCCATTTAACGGATTCCGTTAGAATATTTCGTTTAATCATAGAGGGGTCAACAGTAAAAAAATGGAATATTCACGGAATATTCTAACGGAATCCGTTAAATGGGGCAAAGTGCACATTTTTCATACGTTGGGGGGTTAATCGCACATTTGCAAAAGATAGGGGGTAAAGTGCAACAGACCCTATAGATTGGGGGGTTTAATGCTATTTACTCAATTTAAAATCATAAGTCCACTGACTTAATAAGAATTATGGCCATAACACAACGATAAGGAAATGAAGCAAGATATGAACCAAATAAATGATTCAACAAATGCGATAACACAAAAGAATTGAGTCAACATTCAAAGGCAAAACCATCACATGATATAATCATTTATATGGCTTGGAAATTCAATACCAAACATGAACAATGATACAATTAAAGCAAGACTAGTTTTTGGTGGATTTATCAATCTTATAATTTCAAAATATAACGTTAAGTCCTTATTCCTCCATTTGCTTCTTTGAGTGGCCACTTGAGCAGAGCCATTCATTCATTAGGTATGGTCGACCACGTGCCAAGGAGTAGCTCCTTGGAAACCTACCTCCAGTTTTCTCATGGAATTATCCAAAATAAGGAGGCCTACAAAGGACCCACCGTGGTCCAATATCGCCAAGTTGTCCCTCTTGAACCTTCCAGAGACCCAATATTCATGCATATAAGTTTACAAAAATTTGATATATTCAAGATATCCAAATCAAATGGTATATAGATGCGAACAAATATCAAGCTCAACTTTTGATTCGATTTGAACCTCGGACTTAAGAAAATCATTTTTAAGCTTCAAAACATTTTAAAGAAATAAAATATGGACTTAAAACAACAAAATGGATAAAAAATATGAAAATTTTGCTTTTGGATGGGGTGCACGAGGCGCAAGTGCGCTCGTTAATAGGCGCGATTGTGCCCAATATTTTTTTTTTTTGTAAATAAAATAGAAACATTTGGGAAAATTTTTTATGAATTTCTTAAACATAATAGAAATGGAAAAGACAACAAATAAGTCCATATTTTTATCACTTCATCACATTTTTCCATTATTGTCCAAGGTTTCAAATCCATATAGCATACAAATGATCATGAGTAGGCAAATGTGATGATCATAATAATGTTCAAAGATTCATAATCATCATCAACAAGGAATAGAGTTCATGAATCATATCGATGTTACATTCAAGTCCAACTTATCATTAACATCCCAAGCAATGGGTAGGAAAGGAGTAAACATCAAGAAATTTCATAGGTATTGAGCCATAAAAAGATAGCCACAATCCTTACTCTTGGTCCTTAGTTTCAAGTTTTAAGGATAAAATCCCAAGTTCCTAAAACTTCTAGCTGTCCCACCTATTAAAACAAACATCAAGACATTTAGTTGTTGTGCCTTATAAATCATGTTTCATAACTTCATTCCGTGTATCTTATTTTTAAGAGTTAAGTCTCACTCTCAATATGACTTAATGGGAGAGAGTTCCCTTACTTCTTCCCTTTTTTCTTTACAACTATTAATCTTGAAAATTGCTTAGACAAGTATGGAGAATATAATGTAGGAAAAGAAATGGAGATATTTGAAGATGAAGAAGAATATTTGAAGAAGATGATGGAATAGCTATATAGATGAAAATATATACATAGGGGGATGTGTATGTGTGTGTGTGTGAAGATAGCAATGAGTGAAAAGAGTAATGAAGTCTTGCAATAGTCTCATATTTATAATGGAAGAGAAGGGTAATTTTGCAATAATAAAAAGTTGAGGTGTCAAAATGTGGTGGAGTGAGGAATTTTCTCCTCACATTTAATAGTACTTGCATGGCAAAAATTTTGGAATTAAAATCCCCCTAATTTAAGGGTACCTTGGCCAAGTTTACACACACACACATATATATGTATGTATGTATGTATTTATATATATATTTTTTGAAATTTTGGGTTGCGCTTTGAAATATTTTTGGGCTCAAATATATGATTACATTTATGCAAAATATATGGTTAAAAACCATCTACAAAAGTTGTCAAAAGAAGATGGCTAAATAACCACTATCATCAACATATCAAATTTTCTGTTCCTTCCTAGACAAAAGTCCACTAACTACATCGAAGTTAGTATTACTACAAGTCATCACTTGCCTAATCCAAAAGTTCCAAGCAAGTCACTAATATGTACATAAATACACGATCATCCCCACATCTAATCAATCTCAACGTAGTTTAGATCCTTCTCGGGATCCTCCTCTTCCTTCTCATCACCGTCGCCCTCTCTAACATCCCCTAATCCGTCTAGTTGTCTCTCAACCCAAGCCAACTTATCGTTGGTCATGTGCACATGAACGGGAGGTCTTGAGGATATGACTCGGGATAGTGGAGTCTGCCTCATCCTTGGCTCTCCATTTCTCACCCCAATTGATGTACTTGGCATCCCCATCATGCCATTTCCTCTTTCTCTCGATGGTACCAAAGGTGGAACCAACACCTCCATTATCATGCCTCCAACTCTTGGCCCATCCGTTGCGTTCACCATTTCTTCGAACGTAGTCGGCATACTTGAGGGTCAGGGCTTATCAAATCGTGACACATACTCATCCTTGACAAAATCTTAGGCAATCCACTTCATCCCAAACATAGCATCCATCACTTGTCTCATAGTATCCTCGAAATGTGCGGTCATGCCCTAAATTAATTGGGCAAAATACATCTGATTTTAGGTGGCTTGATTTTTCATGTTTATGTGTTGGCTTCAATGCTTTCCTACCATATTGTGCATCTCCGTATATGCCTACCTCTCAAACTCTCGGTGGTATTGGCATTGGATAAGGTGTGCTTGCTTCCAATAGGCTATCTACCTATCCTTCTCGTCCAATTCCCTTTCAAAGTCCCTTTCCTTTACCTTCTTCATATGTCCGATGTTACTGCAGCTTGAACTATGTTCAGATTCCTTCGATTCGCTAACTTTTCTCTTTCCCCGATCCGTCTCACTCATTGAAAGAAGTTAGGAACTAAAATAGGAAGGAAAGGCAAAATGCGATAATAAACATTATAAATTTTATTACAACAAGATTTTTCCATCCTAGACTCTGAGACTATCTGTAATGCCCTGCACCTCGAGCATCCGCCCCTAAGACGAAAACGTGACTGGTGGGTAGGATCGTTTAAGTTAAAAGGCCTCAATATTCGATAATAGCATCATTAATACTTCCATTACATCATTTTTTTTAATACAAAATACATACCAAAGTCTTCAAAAAATATATAAGTCTACAAAATTACATTTCACACCATAACAAGCATTTAATAATCCATAAATAGAACTTCTATAATCTTCGAAACTCGGTAGAGGATTCCTAAAATTAATTACATACATATGGTAAAAATCAAAACATAAGTCCATTGACTTAGTAAGAATTATAGCTAGGAACAGAAAGATGAGATATAGGAATACATATAGATTGAAGGACAAGCCATCAATAATGAGTTCCAACTCAAAGAGTAAGTCACGAAGCAAATTTAAGCATTCGCCTCATAAGTGCATACACAAACAAATAAATACGCTAGAACTAATTTTTTTTATGAGTCTATCACCTTCATCACTCCAAACATATCATATAAGTCCTTTTTCCTTCCATTCTCTCCCTCGAGTAGCCACTCAAAGGCGAGCAAACACACAAATACATATAGGCACAGTCGACCGTGTACGTCAAACCAGCTCTTTGGAAAACCTACCTCCAAGTTTTCGCCGAACTATCTAACACATGAAAAGCTCTAGAGGATCCACTGCAGTCTAATACTGCCTAATTGTCCCTTCTGAAACTTCCCGGGGCCTTATATACAATCATAGATATGGGTTTAAGAAAACTTATCACACACAAATAGCCTGATTCAAACAATACAAGGAGTCAAACGAATATCGAACACAAATATTTCGAATTGATTCGAACCTTGAACATAACAAAATCATTTTTGAGTTCAAAATATCTCAAAAGAGTAAATCATGGACTTAACGAGGCAAAAAAAGGGGTGCTAGCATAAAAAATTTGGCTTCTAGATAGGGGCACACCTTAGGAGCAAGTGTGCCCAAACATGGGCATAGACGCTCTCATGTTAATTTTTTTTTATATATATATATAATGAAAACAGAAAAATTTGGAGGAGAAATTTTCTAATTTTTAGTCCATGATCAAAACACAATAAAGTGATAAATGCAACCAAGTAAGTCAATATTTTTTATCTTTTTAACACATCAATACATATTTCAATAATGTCCAAGAGTTCTAATCCATAAGGTCATATAGATTAAGCAAAGGCAAATGTCACAATGTGGTTCAAATGTTCATAACTTATCATACCCAAATAGCCCGATTCAAATGATACAAGGAGTCAAACGAATATCAGGCACAAATATTTTGATTCAATTCGAACTGTGGACATAACAAAATCATTTTCAAGTTCAAAATATCTTAAAAGAGTGAACTATGGACTTAACAAGGCAAAAAAGGAGGTCAAAACATCAAAATTTGGCTTCTAGATTTGACGTATCCGTGTGCCTAAGTGGGCCCAAACATGGGTGCAGACGTACCCATGTTAAAAAAATTTTCATAATAAAAATAGAAAAATATGGAGGGAAAATTTTCTGATTTTTAGTCTATTATCCCAACACAATAAATTGAGAAATGCAACCAAGTAAGTCCATATTTTTGATCTCTTTAACACATCAATACATATTTCAATAATGTCCAAGAGTTCTAATCCATAAGGTCATCAAATCATGGATTAACCAAAGGCAAATATTACAATGTGGTTCAAATGTTTATAACCATCATCAAACTAGTCAAGAATCCATGATTTTCATATAGAGATATTGTCATCAAGTCCAAGTTCAAACTCATTTCAACCCAATCATAGGAAATGAATCATGTTTCAAGGAAATATCATCATCAAGGAGTCAATGGATAGCCATAATCCTTATCTTATTCCTTAGCCACAAAGCCAAAGGTAGTATCAATATTCCCAAGTCATTCAAGTTAATGCACCTATTATTATAAAAAATGTTTAGATACCATATCACATTTTTCACTTGAATTTTATATCACAAGCTTAACTTGAATCTTACAAAGTGTGTTGCCCAAAACTTCCCCTTTTTAAAGCTTGTAATATAGAAGAGGAAATGTTTTAAAGAAGAAATTAACATTTTGGAGATATAAAGTCTTGCAAAGTGAAGAAGGAAATGAAGAAGAAGAACTTTTGAGCTCTTCCTAACCAAGTTGGCAAATGTGTAAGTTTGCAAGGGTCATCCCCATTTATAGTTGAAGAGTGGGATTAATTTGCAACTTCAAAAGCTCTTGGGCTTGATGAGGTGTCAAGGCTTGGTGGATTGATGAATTTCCCTCTAATATATTTAATTACTTGATGGAAAATTTATTAAATAAAAATTGAAGATATTTCCCCAATTTTAGGGGATATGGCTTGCTAAGGAAGGGATTTTCCCCTATGTTTTTATTTATTTATTTATTTTTGAATTTTGAATTTGGGCTTGTGAAAATTTTGCTCTTAAAGTTTGGGCCAAAAATGAATTTTCTTTGGCCAAAATAATGCATGTGATGAATTTGCTTTGCAAGAAAAATTTTTAATGGATGTGATGAAATATTTTTTATTGTAAAAAAAAACCTCTAGTAGTTGCGAAAAGGTTCTAAGTTTAAAAAATGAGAATTTGAAAAATATAATTAGGAGAATTTTTAGGTTGTTACAAAATATGTGATGTTTCTTTTGCATATATCCTATGATTATTAACGTTTGAAATTTTAGATGTCATTGTGTGAATACAACCCAACTACTTTTAAAAGAAGAGGTCGACTATCTCGGCAAGATACTGAACAACAAATCTTGGAACAAAGCGCACTACCCTTGCCAATTAATAGAGAGAACATTCCAACCCTATCCACTAATATCCCAAAAACTGGACCTAACATGGAACTTGACTTTTTCCTATTTCAATAATTCATGCAATTTTGCCAACAAAACACGGTAGCCCCAAATTTAAGAAACAATTCCATTGTTTCAGAAGGTAAAGGTTTAGCCCAATTTCTCAAATTTAATCCATCTAAATTTCTTGGGGATACAAAGCAGAGTCTTTGATTCTAGAACTGGATAAGAAATTCCAATTCTTATCTTGTACGGACGAACAAAAGATTAAGTATGCTACTTTCTTATTGGAAGACACAGCTTACCATTGGTAGAGAATCACAAGGCAAGAATGGTTGGAATACGAGGTTGGATGGAGCTGGAAAAATTTTGAAATCGAATTTCATGAAAAATTTATTCCACAAGTCGTGAAGTATGCCAGAGAACAAGAGTTCATCGACTTGACTCAAGCATTTCGAAACGTCTCAGAATATGAGGTTCAATTCAATTGTCTCATTCAATACACACCCTATATAGTATAAGATAAGGAACACCGGACCAAGAAATTTGTTGAGGGTGTTCGACCAGAACTCTAAAGAATTCTTCTTTCCTTTAACCTAGGCAGTTACAATCAAGCAGTATCAAAAGCCTTGCAAGTCAAGTTTGACTTAAAGGAAATCTGCATGGCAGAGGAGATAATTTGAGGAGTAAAGAATGTACTAACATAGATCATTCGTAAGTTTTCTTTTCTATCAATTGCCTAATTCGATGCTTTGAAATTCTATTTAATATAAGAATTTTCACCTTTTTCTAACAACTTTAATTCTGCAATTAATTATAAAATACATTTTGAAAATTTTCTATTTCTTACCTAATCTTATCAAAACAATTTATTCTTTGCATATCCTAGTTCATTCTTTTATTAATAATCTTAATCAATTACCTCTTTTCTTAAATTAAAATCATTTATTTCTTAATAAACTAATTTATTTCTTAATAAACTAATTTATTTTAAAACAAACACATAAATATATACACACACACACTCACACATAAAAGACACAAAAGTCATGCTTGACATCACCCTCTTAAATCACCTATATACATACTAGAAAGGGTGCACCGCGCAAGGCACGGTGTGATGCCCGTTGAGCTAAAATTAATAAAGGTAATGCATATTATTGTAAAAAATATATATTTGATAAAAAATATAACATTTTATTATAATATAACTTACGATAATTTTTTATTTGCTCGTTCAAAACTATTTACATTTCTGCATTACATGTGCCTCATCTTGTTGCCACCCTATGTGCTTCATCACTTCTATCTTGTTGAGTACCTAGAAACCATATGCAGCAGTTGGAAAACAACCAAGATACACTGCCACAAAACTCGAGCCATCAAATTTAAACTTTTCACAAGTCCATGGCAAGTTCATTTATTGCTTGAACTTGAGCCATCAAATTTAAACTTTTTACAAGTCCATGGCAAGTTCATTTATTGCTTCTAGGTGATAGATTTAGCATGAGATAAACCAACAAACATAACTTTCAAAAAAGATTTCAAACAGAATTTGGTGCATGAAAAGATGAAACTGAACAACTCCGAGCAGCCATTCCTACCAAATTTACCAAATTAGATTTCAATAACAAAAATACACATCAAATAGGTTTTATAAAACACCATAAAAGATTCCAGCAGCAAACCAGTGCTTTAAAGTATGCTAAAGTGCAGCACAACGATGGCCATTATGGTTGGATATAGATGAAAATAATCATAGCCAATATAATGTTAAACATGGGACAACTTGAAGGCATCTTTTTCACTGCACTTGGCAAACTGCAATCACACAAGATAATCTAAGCAATAAAGAGCATACCATATATCACTTATAGTAACCTAGGTATCTGCCAATAATAATGGAAGAAATTGGAGAGGAAAGACTCATGTATATACATGAACAAAAAGTTGTATAGTGAAATCCATTTGAATAAATAGCTTAGGTGTATGTCTTGCTTGCATAGGCTAGCATGGTTCTACATTTTGGAAAAATATTTTACTTTGGTATAAAAAGAGTAAGATATCATATAAAGAAATTGATAATGAAATTAAAAATGAAATTTACAACATAAAACCTAAATAGTGCCCTTTTCTAGCATAATGATTCCTTGGCACTAAGTCACATATAGGGGTCCAAAAGGAAAGCTTTGTTTTTACGTACTGAAGCCTTTTTTTTTTTCTTGAAAAAATAAAGTTACTCTCTAATTATTAAAAATAAACATTTGATTTAATCATGTTGAATATAGAGCAGATAAAATTGAGTGGAACTTTAATCCAAATATTAGACAAATTTTCATATTGAATAAAGGTGTTACTTTGAATAGCATACTTCACCATTGTTCCCACAGAGCTCTGCGATATCAGTTGTTGTGCACATATTATGCCAGCAGCAGCAACTTAGAAACATAGAAAAGATTGTTCTTAACATACTTCTGATATCCTAAACAGCATACGAAATGATCAAATACAAATGAGAATATAAATGTAGATTAACACTAACTAAGACCATACTAATATTTGAGCTAATTGGAACTGAACTATAAAAATGCAACAAAATCATGAATTTAAAATCTATCAAGAAAGATA
>JACFYI010003614.1:862609-874230 GCA_014898755.1 Handroanthus guayacan | reverse complement strand
AACATTTCAACAAGAAAATCATACGCAATGGCAACAAGAGCTCATAAACACATAGGATTTTCATGAACAAAATAGCGAAGAGCTTGGCATTTGAATAACTTATAGGATATGAAATGAAACATAGGCTCAAGAACATGAGGATGGAAACCATAAGTCTTACTTGTTTGAGCTTCTAGGCTCGTCTTGATCACACGTTAGAAATGTTCCAATGGAATTAAACACCTAATAACCAATAAACCATGTGTTAACTCCTATATAACCATGTCAAAATCACTTATTTACCAAGCTAACTTCAAGCTTACCAAGGTAGGAGTGGGTTCCCTAGAGTTTCCCTTTGCTTACTTTGAAAAATACCAAGCTTTTGTTATGAAAATGGGGCTGCCGATAACTTGGAAATGGAGGAAGAAAATGGCCAGATTTCAGCTGATCTTTGAGGTAGGAAGATCTGAAACCAAAGCCTCACTTCATCCATATTTTATAGGCAATTGAGTGGGTTTGGTGGTCAAAGATTTTCAACTCAAGCAACCAACATATCCCATGTAAAATGGTGGGCAGCCGGCTGACCATGCATGAAGGAGGAAAATTCTGATTCCTTGTCCAATATATATATATATATGTATATGTATATATATATATATCTTTAGTTGTTTGATTAATATTGACTAGAAATGCATGGTTAATTTGAGTTATGCTTGGCTAAAATTTAGGCTTATAAAACATTATTGGACCGAAAATTTATCGTAAGAAATCGAGTTTTCGACGAGAGAAATTGTTTTAACATGAAACTCATTTTCGGAATTAAAACGTTCTTTGTTTTATTGAAATCGAACAAATTTCAAAAATTGGCATTTCCAATTTTTAGTTAGGAACTTTTCGGGGCTCGTTTGGATCAATATGGGGTACGAACATAAGACTTAAATGCACGAAACGTATTTTGACGTTAAAATGATGTTCATGATTTTAAAAACGAATTATTATTTAAAAAAAAATCAGTGATTCAATATTTTATTTTAAGGGAATTCTTGAGGTGTCACATCTAATTGCTAATTGCTAATCTAATATCATGTTAATATAGTAGTCAATTCTAATTCTTACTTTAAGTCTTATGTTCTTGAATTATTTTGGAATCTTGGATTATAATTGGAATTTTATTATAATAATAACTAAAAAATATACAAAAAAATAAGAATTTTATTACGGGTACCTGTGGGTTACCCATTACCCGTAGCTGCGGGTAATGGGTCCACTATCCCATACCCAAAAAAATACGGGTAAATTTACCGAACCCATGCTTACCCGCCCCTGGGTTACCCACCCCTGGGTTACCCATGGGTATCTAATTGCTAGGTCTATGGGGAGCATGGAAAACATGGAGAACAAAAAGAACATGATGATAACAAGTCAAATTTAGATTATGTGGCATTAGTTGATGAAGAGAGTAAAGAATAAGATAATGATGCTCCTTTTGAGTTGTTAGAGGACATAAAGGGATATAATGCTGATGACATCTACATTAGCAAGAATATGAGCAAGAAGGACCTGATGAAGAAATTGAAGAAGGTGGGACACAAGTTATTTGAGGTAAGAAAGAGTAAAAATGTAAGAAGATAATTGAATAAGAGTGATTGATATATTGAAGATGAAAAATATGTAGATTTGCATAGCTTAGAAGGTTCAAATGAAGATGTTCCAAGACATCTACAAAGAAGGGGCTAATATGAAGAAGTTTGAACTGTATGTTGGGCAAAAATTCAAGAATATACGTGAGTATAGAGCATTATTGAAAGATTAGAATAGGTTACCAAGTACAGTATTTGAAAAATGAGAGCAAAAGATTGACTGTAACTTGTGCCAAAGGATGTGATTGGAGGGTCCATACATCCAGGGTAAAGAAAACTAAAGTTTTTTTGGTGAAGCCTATGAAGGGGAAGCATACTTGTACAAGAGACATTCCCAATAAACTGTAAGATTATAAGTATTTGGCCAAGAGAATAGAAAAGATCATTAGAGATGATCCTGACACATGATTGATTAGGTTGTAGAGTTTGATTACGAGGAAAGTTGATGTGTAGGTAAATGTTTACAAGGATTTAAGAGCCAAGAGAACCGCTTTAGTGAAGATATGGGGCAATCAAAGCAAAAAGTATGGGTTGTTATGGGATTACTGTGCAACTATTAGGATGCTAGCCCTAATTCCAGGCTATCTATACTTATTAGTATATTTTCATAATGTATGGGTATGATAAAAAAAATAAAAGAAAAAAAAGATTAATATGTATTAGTAGGGTATGGATATAATAAAAAAGAAATAGTTATGAATATGAGTTCCTAACTTTTCCTTTGGATATGGGTAGGATAATATCCTACCATTGACAGGCTTAGGTATAACTTATCCCTTGCTAAGTCATAGAGGCTAAGATCTTAGGTGGCATCGAACCTGCCACCTCAAGTCCATAAAAAAATGACAACTTAGATTCGCGGCTAATCTACCTCCTTGTTTTTTTTTTTTTCCTTTTCCTTTTTTCTATTAATATAATGAGCAGGGGTCATTTTGGCATGTCCAAGGAGATGCACACCTATGATTATGATTATTATTATTATTATTATTATTATTAGAAAAAATTTATTTGCTAAATTTCTTTTAAAATATTATTATTATACTATTTTAGTAATAAAAAAATTTTATTTGCTAAAATTCTTTTAAAAAATAAAAATTATGATTTCGTCCATCTAATCAAACTTTTGCATGATGAATCCACTGTAACTTTGATAAATGATAACAAAAATTAGGTGGTTTCTAAAAATAGAATGCTTGCACTAATGTAATAATAATTGCAATTTTGAGATACTTGTGATACTTTTATTATTTCTCCAAGTGAACTATGAGGTACTAAATATATTTTAATAGAAAATCTTACTGTTAGCTGAATTGGGCTATGACAATTCTTTTTCCTTAGAAGAATCTGGTCCGTAGCTCCTAACCTGATTCCATGAATAATTCCGGGTTGTGTTTGCACATTTCTTCCTCTTGTTCCCAAGTTGCTTCTTTGACTTGGTGATTTTGCTACAATACTTTAACGAGTGGAATTTTTCGATTCTGTAACTCATGAAATTTTTAGTTTAGAATACGAATAGGTCTTTCCTCGTAAGAGAGATTAGCTTCAAGAGGTAAGTCTTTCGTGCCAAATGATGTGAGCTTCATCAGAATAATATTTCCTTAGTTGTGAGACATCCTGGATGCCTATGAGATTTGGTGGATGTTTTAGTCAACATACAACATTACCAATATGTTTGCTTATGTCGAAAGGCCTAGCTTACCTTGGCTTCCATTTTTGTCATTTTCCAATTGTCTTAAATCCTTTTCTAGGTGATACCTTGAAAAATACTTGATCCGTCACTTCGAATACTAATTCTCTTCTTCTCTTGTTTGCATTACCTTTTTTTTTTGTATCAATCTTAGGTAGCTTTATTTGTTGTTTTATGATTTGTACTTTATCAATAGCATCTTGGGTCAGTTTTAGTCTTATTGCTTATTGTATCCCATCTTTTGTCCAGTCACTCGTTTAAGTTCCCGTATAGTGGTGATCGACATTTTCTTCCGTATAAGACTTCGTATGGGCCATTTGAATAGAGGCTTGGTAACTATTGTTATAAGCAAATTCGATGAGAAAACATATTTATTACAGCTATTGCTAAAATCTACAGCAAGTGATCTCGGATATATTCCGGGTAACCTATCAATCTTTTCAATTGTCCATCTGCCTGGGGCTGGGCAGCTATGCTAAATTGTAGCTTACTCTTAGTATGTTTTTGGAAGCTTTGCCATGGTCAGGACGTATTTTTAAGATCCCGAATACAAGTTGGAATACTATGCAACCTTGTGATTTCAAGATGGTAAAGTTTAACTAAGGTCTCTACTTTGTCATTAGCTGTAGCAAGGACAAAATGAGCCAATAGAGTCAACCTATCTACAATTACCCATATGCTATCATATCCACCCCTTACTTTTGGTAATCCTGCAGCAAATGTGGTTATTTAATCCAATTTCCAAGTTGGCATGGGTAGTTGTTGCAGCATAACCCCTGGTTGTTGGTGCTCTCTTTTGACTCTTTGACAAATCAAACATTTTCTTATGACTAAGAAATATCTCTTTTCATACCATTCTACTAGATATGCCTCTTGAGACCTTGATACATCTTAGTTACCTAGGGCGAACCATATATGGTGATCTATAAACTTCTTAAAATTTCTATCTTGAGTTTGTTAGATATCCGATCCTTATTTTAAAATTCCATTATCATCGATTTGTAATTATCCACACCTCATGAGGTATTTCAATAATTATATCAACCTCAAGGGTGTCGTGGCAATTATCCCAATAAAAGACCTTGGCAAGAAGGGAAATAATGCCAATTTCAATCTTAGTGATGAGGTTTCTGGATTAATTAAAACTGATATATACAAGATCATCTAACTTGTATGGATTTTCAAAGCAACATTTATTGTCACGATGAATCATAACACATCAGATCAGCCGCCCTTTGGGTTGCGGCAAGTTTAGGTCAGCGTATTTGCTGCAAAATAATAAATGCATGCTAAGGATGGAGCCGATTCAGTATGTACTTCTACCTCCTCAAGAACTTCTCGATGGGGTTATGCAGATCATTTTTCCATATGGAAGCTACTGTTGACATTCGGTCCATACACTCCACGAGTATATATAATATTAATTGGTTAAAAAAAATTGTGTGATAATATAAATATTGTAACTAATAATTTATAATAAGCAAAAATTATTTTCATTTTGACATTTACAACACGTTTTAGGTGACGATAATTTCTTTTTTATATTATCAATATATAGATTAATAGAGCAAAAAGTGCTGTTTTTAATTGTGACAATATAAACATAATTTTTGTCACTAATTAAATTTGTCAAATTATTCTTATTATAGAACATAAATTTTTTATCACTTTGTTCATAGAATTAGTATTCTTTTGTGGCGGCATCTGAGTCCCCAGTGCCAATTTGGTTTAATCATTAATGACAACTCTTTAGAAAGTGCATTAAATGCCATGAGAAATGCTTTCTCTGTGTGGGCCGAATTAAAGAGTCATGACTGAAAAATATTCAACTCTGTTACTCTAGAAACATTGTTCAGCGCCCAAAAAAAAAAGGTCCGAAAAGAAAAGAAAAACAAAAACAAACCAACAACCACAACAACAACACGATTGACTGATTGAAGGGCCCCGTGTCTGGTATTGTTTTGTGGAGTGTTCCAAACAAATCATTTGAAGCCATACGTTTCTATATTTTATAATAAGACGTTTTCTAAGCTTATAAATTATTGTATCTCATATAAAAAATTAATTGTTTTGTAAAAAATAAGATCTTGTAACTTATTCCTTACTTTTTTGTAATTACAATAACCAGAATTCACAGAGCATATTATGATCTTAAAAATAATTTAGATACTCATTTCTTTTTTTCTTTTTTTTTTTTAAAGAACTAGTATCTATTCAAAGAGTTTATAAGATCTTTTGTTAAAAAAATAAATTATTAATTTTTTTTAAAATAATTAAATATCTTATAAACTCCCGAACATCACATTTTGAAGAGATTACAAGTTCACCCAAATACTTCCCCAATTAAAGAAGCAAGGCCACTTATGATTTAGAAACACTGAAGTACATCATGAATCATTGATTCTAATAAAATTTTCATTTTCTATTTTATTGCACAACTCTATGCTAGGCATATTTAATCCACAATTAAGCATTTCTCAATATATATATATATATATTTAATACTGTTGACATAAATGTATGCAAATGAACAGAAAATAAAACATTTTTTTGAAATAAATTAAATGATATGACTGCCCCTAGGAAGTTTGTGGCCAGTATTGGTAGTGCCGGCTATGTCAAGAGTTTGCCCTTTTCTCCTTGTTTTGTTGCCCTTTTTGCATCAAACAAACCATATGGTAATCACCTTTACGCCTTTTTATCTCCTAGTTACTTCATATCATCATACGTTTGTGGACTAGATGAAGTCAAACCTCATATAGTCATTGAGACAGAAAATGAGTGAGATGGAAATTTGGCCCAAAAAAGGAGGTTTTGCCCTACAACCCATGTTTGCCATGTCTTTAGTCCAATGATACAAGAACTTTTATGTAAATTTTTCATCATTTCCGGTTTGCAGATTCCAAATGGCCGCATTTGGTGAATTTAGCAAAATAGTGTTTTAAGAGTCAACGTTTGTGGCCAACCCAAGCTGAGTTTACTTGTATAATTAAATAAAGAATAATTACCGTAATACTCCTAGAGAGTTGTTTAATAATAGAAATAGCCGCTCGTGGTTTGAGAAATTATGACAATACTCCGTGCATATTATAATTAGACATGTTGAAAATATAACAAATTGATTAAAATGTTAGAATAATTACCTCTACACCCCTTAAGGTTGACTATAATTACCAAAACACTTTCTGCTATTTGAATAATTACCATTACACCCATTAGTGTACAATGCAGCTAATACATAATTATAATTACATTCCTTAAATGTATACAGAATTACAGTTAGACCCTAGGTTGACGCAAAACATACGCAAAATATTACAATTACACCTCTTTATTTAGGGTGCACTTATGATATTTAAGATTTTCAGTGAGTGTGATAGCAATTACCCAAAATCAAGGGTGTAATATTAATTATTCAAATATTCTTCTATATTTGGACCACACTTCACGGGTGTTCAAGTAATTCCCTCACAAGTAATAGAAAAAGAAAACGAAAGGCAAACATTGTGATTGATGGAAGACTTCGTCAACCAACCTAGTGGTACCCCAGCAGACAACCTGGCTCTTAGATAACTGTTGCTTCTTGTATCACCAAGAAATTAGTACACTTGGATGAGAACGAGGGAACTATCCAAGTGTACTAGATCAAGATGAAGAAGGCAAGAACATAGGACTATGATTTAGGCACAAACTCCAATTGCAAAAAATGCAATCAAATTGCATCAGAGAGACATCAAAAGCCTGTTTCAACACTTGCTGTCTGAATCCTCTGCTTGAGCCGCCTCAAACTTCCCCTCCCAAATCTGCTGTCGACCCTCGACGCGACTTCGTTTCGGCCATACTTTCCTCCATTCAACCAAACTCAGATTTCACTAATCATGAAGCCCTTCCTCCTTTAACGGAACTATTTTCTAGTCTGAAAAATGCATTCTCAAACTACTCGAACACCGTTCTTGCAGACCATATTCGAGATCAAGAATATTACCATCTCTCCGTCTCTAATCGTGTTTGTCTGGATTATATAGGCCATGGCCTTTTCTCATACTCCCAGAAACAGGATACTGAAATTGCCTCATCGTCAGATGCACCCTTCTTTGACATTTCATACAACTCAGTGAACTTGAATTCTTACTTGCTCTATGGAAGCCAAGAATCTGAATTCGAAGCCAAAATGCGGAAAAGAATCATGAGATTTATGAATGTTTTTGAAGAGGATTACTCATTGGTTTTCACAGCAAACCAATCATCAGCATTCAAGATTCTTGCAGATTCTTACCCTTTTCAGTCCAATCGAAGCCTTCTTACAGTCTACGACCATGGGAACGAGGCTGTCCAAACGATGATCGAAAGCGTTAAAAAAAGAGGCGCTCGAGCTCAATCAGCTGTCTTCTCATGGCCCAATTTCAGGGTCAACTCAAGGAAACTAAGAAAATTAGTTATGAGCAAGAGTAAGCATAAAAACAAAGGCCTGTTTGCTTTTCCTCTTCAATCTAGGATGACTGGCTCGCGATATTCTTACCAGTGGATGAATCTAGCTAGGGAAAATGGATGGCATGTTTTGCTTGATGCATGTGCTTTAGGAGCAAAGGACATGGAAACCTTAGGCCTGTCTCTTTTTCAGCCAGACTTCCTCATTTGCTCATTCTTCAAGATTTTCGGCGAAAATCCTTCCGGATTCTGCTGCCTGTTTATCAAGAAATCCTGTATATCAGATTTAAGCCAATCTTCTACAAGCATGGGAATTATAAGCATAATCCCATCACATTGTCCACATGAAAATCAAACTCAACATGTAATTGCAGAAACTTCCAAGCAGAATGAGCCCTCATCATCATCAGGGATAGTAGAACTTGATGAAAAGCCTGAATCCAGCCAACATAGAATCAAGAAACATGATACCACAAACGGCTTGGGACTGGAATTCCAGGGCCTTGATCACGCAGACGAACTGGGCCTAATTCTGATCAGTAGCAGAGTAAGGTGCCTAGTGAACTGGCTGGTAAATGCATTACTAAGCCTTCGACATCCGAATTCTGCAAACGGACTTTCTTTGGTAAGAATCTACGGGCCAAGAATCAAGCTAGACAGAGGCCCGGCGGTTGCATTCAATGTATATGATTGGAAAGGTGAAAAGATTGATCCCATTTTAGTACAGAAGCTAGCTGATCGTAACAACATTTCTCTTACATGTGGATTCTTGAATAACATATGGTTCTCAGAAAACTTTCATGAAGAAAAGGAAATAGTGTTGGAATATAGAAGTAGGTCGAATTCAGAGGGGAAAAAGAAAGGGAAACAAGATTGTGGTATAGAGGTGGTGTCAGTTTCACTTGGAATGCTGAGCAATTTTGAAGACATGTACAGAGTATGGGCTTTTGTTTCCAGGTTTCTGGATGCTGATTTTGTGGAGAAAGAAAGGTGGCGTTACACTGCTCTAAATCAGACAACTGTTGAGGTTTAAAGTATAGGATTCTTTCATTCTTTTACTTTAATTAATTAGTGATTCCGTCTTTGAATTGTATACTATATTTCTGTTGGTTTTAGTTAATGTTCCTGCTGGACCTGCGTAATGATAAGATCACGATTCTACAGAATTTGTAAGAGTGGAATTTGAAGCTTTTGTCACGTTAGAACCAGTCAATCTTTCCGCCTGCTGCAGATTTTTTCATTGACTTTGATATACTAAAGAGTTAAAAAAGTCTTGTCGCATTCTAAGCATCAATTAATGTGAACACTAGGTTAGCAATTTCTAACTCAACATGATAATTCGACATAAAATCGATATGAAAGAGTGAACTCAGGTTGGGGGTTAAAATCAAGTTAAACTAAATGACTATACAAAAATTTGGGTGGGTTTAGATTAGGTCGCAAATTGATCAATCAAACATGAAATATTCTTTCTAAAGACAGACCAAGCCAAACAACCTGACCTTATAATGCAGAAAAACAAATTTAAGGCTTAAAGCTCATTCACTTTGGATGTTACATTTTGAAATTTCATTTCATATTTAATTGCATGAGTACAAATCAAGTATATCATCACTTCCACAAAAAAATATTTTTATAAGAAAACATTCAATGGAGTTAGCTTGCATCCATGTAGGGGAACCTAAGATACGAAAGAGTTTATAAAGAACCAAGAATAGCTTGACTTTATTCATAAGATTGGAGAAAATTTACACAAAGAATAGAGTTACACATAAAAGGCAATTCCAAGATAAAAAAGGAATACACAGACTATTAGGAAAACATATTGTAATATAGATTTTTTATCTGCAAAATATAATTACAATACAAGAAAATGTATACAAATAAAAATTGAATCAAACTTAATAAAAGTGGAATAAATCTCTAAATAATCTTTTGATTTTTCCTTCAAGGACTTGAACTTGGAATTTGAATCTAGGATTTGAGTTTTTGAAAGAGAATTAATGCTTTGATCTTTCGTGGTCACTGATTTTTCCTTCAGTAACATTAATTCGAGAGCTTTCTGGCTTGATCTCGAATCAAATACAGACTTTTAGTAAACTTCAGGACGAATGTCTTGAATTGCGCCTAAAAAGCCGAAGAATATCTTGAATTTGATGGAGAGAATTTCTTGGACTTCCTTCAATTCTTCTCTTCAATGACTTGTGTTATGTGTTTGGCTTTGAAGAAGACCCTTATTTATACTTGCAGGAGTTGAGCCTTTCGATAATTGCTTGACGAGGTGGCGTAGTTTGATTAGCCCTTCGCGATTTGATTAGTGTTCGTTTCCTTAATCACAAGATGTGATTAGAATTACCAAAAGTATCATGATTTATTTCCTTCATCGTACAAGATTTGATTTTTGTATGATTTGATTGATATTTATTTCCTTAATCATAAAAATGTGATTAAACTTACCAAAATACCTTTGAATCTTTCCTTCTTTTCACAATTGATTCTTGGAAGATTTAATTTGGGCTTGACACCTGGCATCATATGATTGGCCCGCCGGAATATATCAAAATTTCAATTAATTAACTACTTAATTTTTTAGGAATTTGATTTAACTAAATTCCTTGTTGCCATTTGATTGGGTGGAAATTTAATGTATCTACACATATACATGAATCAAGGAATTAGAATATACAGATTAATGAATAGATAGATGCATAGGAGGAACAAGGAACATTCCTAATATGACCCCTCAAGATGGTGGTCGATTAGGGTGGTGTGATGGAGGTTTAGTAAGTTGGCAAGCTAACCTTCAGTCAAACTGTGAGCAACCCGAAGCTGACATTTTTGGACTAAGGAATGAACAAAATGATAATCAATCTCCAAGTGCTTCATGTGTGAACGGAAGATAGGATTAGCAAAGAAGTAAGTAACACCTAAATTGTCACAACAAATTACTAGTGAGCCAGCAAGTGGAAATGCAAGTTCCTTGAGGAGATTTTGCACCCAAAATAACTCAACAGTAGCGAAAGCTACAAATCTATACTCAGCTTCGGCGGAGGAGTGTGCCGTAGTACGCTGCTTCTCAGAGTACAAAGAAATTGGATTTTTGCCTAGAAAGACAATGTAGGCACTAATGGACGTGTTGTCATCATGATTTCCACCCCATTCAACATCAAATAAACCATGTAATACCAAAGGAGAGTCGTTGTGAAAATAAATACCTTTACCAATAGTCCCAACAAGATAACAATAATTCGTGTAGGTCAATGAGAAAACTGACCTAATCAATTTGTAGCAAAGACTATATATGGCCGTGTCAAAGCCAAGTACTGGAAACACCCAACCAAAGTTTGATAGTCTTTTAGATCACTTAAATGTGCACTATGATCCAAAGCTAAAGAGTGGCTAGTAGCAAGTGGAGTAGAAACAAGTTTAGTACCAACCATAAAGGCACGCACAACAATATCTTCATTTATTTCCTTTGGCATAAATATAAGCCCCTTAACAACTTGAAAATCCAAGAAAAAAGTGAGTTATCTCAAGTTTTTTATGGAGAAATGATGCCCGAGCTTGCTAATAAAGATATCAATCGTGTGCTAGTTATTTCCTGTCACAATTGGATCATCGACATGGGCTACCAAATAGATGATGATCCCAAGCTTAGAATAAATGAATAAACAGTGCTTAGTGTGAGACCCCAAAAATTTCTCTAATTTAATTTTTAAACCCTAGTGTTTGATCAATAAACGTTTAAAACGTTTTCAAGAGAAACTCTAATCGGCAACCGATTTTTCGTCAATTTGAGATCTTTCTCACAATCAAAAAATTTATTTCATATACAAAACTCATCCCAAATATTATTTTGGCTCAAAAATATTCATAATTATATTTTC
>JACFYI010003614.1:799733-847647 GCA_014898755.1 Handroanthus guayacan | reverse complement strand
ACACACACACACACACACACATATATATATATATATTCCTTCTTGCTCATAAACAGCTTCTACTTAAATATATAGATATCAATATATTTGCTTATGAAAACATCTAACTCATAAATTAGATTACCTATTTGCAAAAAGGGGAGATAGGGAGTATAACACCTCGAAAATTTTCTTAATTAAAATTTTGAACTTTCGTTTTTCAAACAATAATTCGTTTCCACTATCACAAAAATGATTTTAGTGTCAAATAAGTTTCGTGCATTCAAAAAAAAAAAATTTTCATTTGAACTCCGTTTTTTTGCATCGTTTCGGCTCAATAAGCTCCTTAAGCCTAACAAAATGAGCCCAAATTGAACCTATACTTAGTCCAACCAATTTTGGCCCAAATTAAATATTTTTTTTTAAAAAAAAAGAAAATTACAGCTGCAGAAAACGGCAGCTTTATCCCATGGATGGTTTCTCCATTAACTCCATCAATCTACTTTGCTTAACTTTCTCAAAGAGCTTGTTTGATTGATAATAAGGGCCTTAATCCATTTTTTTTGCTTAAATAACCCTCCAATCCTTCTATAAATAATTCTATTTTGCAAGATAAAGTTGCTCTTGCATTTACATTTTCTCTCACACACAAACACTAGCACATATTTCTCTTGCACATCTCTTGCACTTCAACAAATTTAACCTCTAACTACAACCGATATTTGCAAAAGGGGAAGGAGTAGAAGACCACTCTGTTAGCCAATGGTAAGGTTGGATTAAGAATGTGAATAAGCATATATGTTAAGGTTGTGAATGGAGCTTAATAAATATGTGATCTTCCATTTATAAGCACTTGAATCAAATCTTGTGGAGCCACTCACACTTTGATAAGAGCTTAGGACCTAAGAGTAATACTTATGGATTTCCCTCCATGCTTCTATTAACATGTTTTGATCATCATTCTATTGCAAGATCTATATATGTTGAGCCTATGTAATCATGATTCTTGTTAATGCCTTGTATTCAAATGGCTCAATATGTGCCCGTAGTGGCTTTATGTTTCATATTTGTTCCGATATGCTCGGTTTGTTCCAAGCCTATATGAATGTATGTATGTTGGGCCCTGAAAATTTTTAGAAATATCGGATTAGACGATATCGGATCAACAATTTGAGCCCCTAGGAATTCCTAGTTGTTGGGTAAACCGGAAGAGCCCTGGAGGTAGGGTTCTGAGGGCCACTCTAAAGCACGTGGGGTTGACTGTGCTTTTTAGTTTGTTTGACGGTCCTTGAGGGAGCATTAGAAGAATAAGGATTATATGTGAATATGTATTGGAGTTATAAGGGTGACAGATCTATCAAACGTTTGAATCAGCCTTATAAGTTTGTTGACATAAATGTGACATACGATTTATGATATCCGTTTGTTCTGTCCATTCTATTTGATCTGAATTATTATATGAGATCGCATTCATGTTTTTGCTCTTGATTTGCTTATCGTTGAATCTTGTACTCCATATTTCATGCCATAAGTTTTACTGGGTCAGTAGACTTATGATTCCATTAATAATATGTAGGGAGTTAGCTCTGTGGACCAGTTGTTTGGGAAGCTCCTCGTTAGCATAATGGTTTCTTTTGGATTATGTAATTAAGAATGTATTTTGACTTGTTGGTACGCTTGGACTTTTAGCTTTGTATAAAATAGGTGTAGTCATGATGTAATTTTTGAAAAAATTTTATGGCCTGTAATTGTGACTTATTGGGAATTTAATACGAAATGAATATGTTATTTCCTGTTTATGGTTTTAGATAGTTATCCGTTCTCGAGTAGCATTTCGGATCACGGGGTGGAATGCTCCGGGACCCTGGGTGCTACAGGTGGTATCATAACTTAGGATAAGAAATCTCAATGGTTTAGATTCGTGGAATTTTGCCTTTTATTCTCATTTCTTATCACTAACTTTGTTCGTTTTATTTTGACATGGTAGATGGACAAGGACAAGGACAAGAATTAAGTAATCGAGTGGACCAGTTCTGATTCCAACCATAGCGACAACGATAGCAACATCGGGCCTCTTAAGAAACAAAAGATTGATTATGAGGCCATTATCAAGGATAAAGTGTGAAAGAGACTATTGAAAGGATGCCTATCTCAAGGAGCATAACTTATATCAAATCTATAGTAAGTGGGCGAATGAAGAGATGGAAAAAATGGCGTTCAGGCACCGATCACAGCACTATAACTTCAAGAATATGGAGGGCCAAAATTGACATTACTTTAATCACATCAAGGGAGCTTTGGTAGCCAGGATTGAAGAGGCTTTTAGACAAGCCATGGACGCCATGGTAGGCATGGAGTGGCTTGCTTAGGACCACGTCAAAGAGGAAGTCATCTCGAGGTTCCAGTCACCACGGATCCTCTCGATGTTTGGTGAGGGAATTATGAGAGACTCAACGCCATGCCCTACAGTCCTGAGGTCATGGACACCCCCTACTGTGAGTCGTGGAGCAGGACCCTCTACTGCCCCTCCGAGTGCCCCTAGGAAGGCACGTGTGACAGCTCGTATCAGTGTGAGGCCTCCACCCCTTCTTCTTTAGGGAGGAGTGAGAGATGAAACGCAGATCTCGCTTGGGTAGAGCAAACTTTGGCAAAGTTAGACGATAGGAGGGATCGGAGTGGCACAGGAGGTAAGGTCGAGAGTGAGCATAGTAGGAATGATAGTGAGCCGGAGAAGGATTCGAAAGAGGAGCAAGAGGAAGAGGAGCTTGTGAAAGATCCTCGACGCACGCCGGACGCATGATCGAGTGGTTGAGTGAAGTTGGATTGTGGGTTTTTCTTTTCTTTCTTTTCCTTCTTTTAAGTATTGTACAAATGATTAGAATGATATTTAGTATGTGACCTTTTGTATTTTAGTCGGAGTTCTAGTTTAGTATGGCTTGGAGTTTTTGTACAAAACTTAGTATTTAGGAATTCCCCCTTTTGATATGGTTATCAAGCTCTCTTTCTTTTGCATCTTAAAGATGGTTCCATAACCATAGAAGTTTGAATATGTAAACATCACATTTCAAGTAATGAATGAAAAGTTCTCTAAGTTCCTCACGACTTGGAATTCTTGAAATATGCCAACCTATGCTCTATGCATTCTTACGCTCTTCTATATACTCAAGTAACTATAAATTGCTACTAAAACCTAATCCTATGAATTTCATATCAAAATAACATCTAGTGGCAATACATCCTGTAATGAACCCGCACGAAAAAGAGAGAGGCCTAGATGGGTACTATTTGAGGAAATCAAGGCACCTGACATACCTAACAATATTGAAAACACAATACCCGGTCAAGAACACCATGAGCCGAATCCCAAGCATGTAACAAATCGCATCGGAGAACCCCCGCGAAACGAGCCAGTGGCTGAACAACTTCTTACCCTACTATGACAGGCCCTAAATTAGGACCAACCACAGAACAGCTGAGACAAAGACAGGAGGAGGAGTCAAACAATAAGATATTGGCCAAGTTCTTAAGGTTTAACCTGCCTAGTTTTGATGGCAAACCTGACGATAGAAAAGCCAAATTCTAGTTGTCCGTAGTGGAAAAGACTTTTTGAGTATTGAACTACTCAAACTCTCAGAAAATAAAATATGCTACTTATCTATTTGAGGGGACCTCATACCACTGGTGGGTGATTGTAGAAAGAAAGTGGGAAAGAGATGGGATCGACGAATCTTGGAAATGATTCCGAGAAGAGTTTCTAAAGAAATTTATTCCACGGCAATCAAAAACTTACGAGAAAAGGAGTTTATAAGGTTAATTCAGGGGTCACTATTTGTGGCCAAGTATGAAGCCTAGTTCAAGTGGCTCATTCAATATGCCCTGCACGTGTTGGCGGACAAATAAAGGCGATGAAAAAAATTTGTAGAGAGCCTAAGACCTGATTTGAAGAAAGCATTGGCCATAAATTGGCCCCATGATTATGACAGTGCCGTTGAGACGGCAATGGAACTTGAGGTGGGGTTTCAGGAACTTCGCAAGATAGACGATAAGAAAAAGAAAAAATGGACAGGCAAGTCCGATGACAAAGGAAAGAACGGCTTTTCTGACAAGAAGCTTAAGATAGGGAATACGTCTGGACTAGCAGATAAAAATAAGGCCTCGCCGACTCCAGAAAAAGTGAATTGTGGGTTCTATGGGGGCATTACTCACACAGAAGAGTAGTACTGGAAAAAGCAGGGTAGGTGTTTTGTTTGCAGCAACCATCAACAACTATTAAAGATTGCCCAAAAAGCCACAAGGGTAAGAATACAGGAATGCAAAATCAGCAACCGGGCACAGTTAGGCATCCGCAGGTCAAGGCTAAAGCTTACGCCATGACAAAATAAGAAGGCACAGACCCCACCTAGGTTGTGGAAAGTAAGGTTCCCCTTCAAAATTTTATTTGTAAAGCTCTCTTTGATCCTAGTGCAATGCATGCCCTTATTTTGCTTGATTGTGCTAGGAGATTAGACTTACCTTTTGAAAATATAAACATCTCCTATGAGATTCATACTCCAATAGGAGGATGTTACGAGACTAGGATAAGATACCCGCGATGCCTATGGTTATAGAAAACTAGAACTTTAACGCAAATCTGATCAAATTGCCAATCTAGGATTATGACCTCATTCTAGGAATGGATTGGTTATTTTAGCATCAAGCCGTAGTTGATTATTATACTAAAATAGATAAGTTAGGTACCGGAGTTGGAGTTGGTAGCAAAAGCAAAATCAATAACAATGGCATACCTACCATTTCCATAGTAAAGACCAGAAAGATTATCAAGAAGGGGGGACAATAATTTCTGACCTATCTGATAAATAAGCCTCAGGATAAAGTTAAGCTGAAAGATGTTAAGGTGGCTAATGAATTTCCTCAAGTATTTTCGAAGGAATTGAATTCGCTATCCCAGATAGGGAAATTGAATTTGTAATTGAAACCGTTCCTAGGGTAGCACCATTCTCAAAAATCCCCTATAAAATGATACCAACAGAATTAAAGGAGTTAAAGGAACAATTACAAGAACTGCTAGAGAAAAATTTTGTACGACCGAGCTCTTCGCCTTGGGGAGCTCTGGTCCTGCTTTTGAAAAAGAAGAACAGGTCACTAAGAATGTGCATTGATTATAGAGAATTAAATAAAGTGATAATCAAGAACAAGTATCCCTTACCCTACATAGACGAATTGTTTGGTTACCTTCAAGGGTCTACGATCTATTCTAAATTGGATTTGAGATAGGGGTGTTACCAGTTAAAAATACGGGAAGCAAATATTTCTAAAATCGCGTTTAATTTCTGTTATGGGCATTTTGAGTTTGTAGTAATATCCTTTGGATTAACAAATGCTCCTACTGCATTTATGGACTTAATGCATCAAGTGTTTTGCCCATACCTCGATTGATTTGTTGTAGTCTTCATAGATGATATTTTGGTTTATTTCAGATTAGAAAAGGAGTATGAGGGACATTTACGAATTGTTCTCTAAACCTTAAAAGAACACAAACTGTATGCCAAATTCAGTAAATGTGAATTTTAACTTAAGAGGGTGACTTTTCTGGGACATTATATCAAAAAACGGGTTAGAAGTGGACCAAAAGAAAATCGAAGCAGTCCTTCAGTAGAAAAGGCCAGAAACGATCACTAAAGTAAGAAGTTTTCTAAGATTAGCTAGATATTATCAAAAATTTATCCAAAACTTCTCTAAGTTGGCTGGACCGCTCACTCGACTTACCCAAAAGGATTGAAAATTTGTGTGAGGAGAGTTTCTTGAAGCTAAAGAAAAGATTGACAACAACTCCCAAACTTGCACTACCTGATCGGTCAGAGAAATTCACTGTTTATACTAATGCCTCAAAAGAAGGGTTAGGTTGTGTTCTAATGTAGAAAAGCAAAGTAATCAACCATGCCTCAAGAAAATTGAAAAATCATGAGTTGAACTATCCCACTCATGATTTAGAACTGGTAGCGGTGGTCTTTGCTTTAACAAAATAGCATCCTTACCTATATGGAACTAAGGTGAAAGTCTTTACTGACCGTGAGAGCTTAAGGTATATCTTTTGTGAGATCCCACATCGGTAGGAGAGGAGAACGAATCATTTCTTTTAAGGGTATGGATACCTCCCCACTGTGATGCGTTTTAAAACCGTGAGGTGTGTTCCGATTTTGTCCGGACCCCAGAGTGGACAATATCACAGTCGAGTGTCTGGGCTGTTATAGTGGTATCAGAGCTGGTTCCCGTGCTGGTGTGCCAGTGAGGACGTTGGGTCCCCTAGGGGGTGGATTGTGAGATCCCACATCGATAGGGGAGGAGAACGAAGCATTCCTTATAAGGGTGTGGATACCTCCCCACTGTGATGCGTTTTAAAATCGTGAGATATGTTCCGGTTTCGTCCGGGCCCCAAAGTGGACAATATCACAGTCAAGTGTCTGGGCTGTTACATTTTTAGCCAGAAAAATCTGAATTTGAGACAATGACGATGGTGAAATTCTTGGAGCATTACAACTTCACCATCACATATCATCCAGGAAAGGCAAATGTCATTGCAGATGCTCTAAGTCGAAAAGGGAAGTTGACAAACCTGAGCATCTACCCTAAGATATATAGCAAGATCCTAAAGGCCAAAGAAGGAGATGATTGGCAGAAGCTTAAGGGTGACATTAGACCCGACTTTAAAATCGACACTGATGGGTTATTACAATTCAGAAATTGAGTTGTTGTTCCTACACGGCTGAGGGAAAATGTGCTATTTGTAGCACATCAGACAAAGTTTTCAGTATATCTTGGAGGAATGAAAATATATAGGGACCTGAAACAGAAGTTCGAATGGGAAGGAATGAAGAAGGATATAGCTGCCTTTATTAAAAAATATCTGACTTGCCAACTTGTGAAAATGGAACACCAGAGACCATTTGGGAAATTATGATCACTCCCAATCCCAAGTTGAAAGTGGGATCAAATCACCATGAACTTCGTGACAGTTCTACCTGAAGTATGAGGTGGATGTGATAGTATCTAGGTTGTGATTGATAGGCTTACGAAGTTGGCACATTTTTTACCTATCAAAACCCAGTATAATATAGAGAAACTCGTCGAGATTTATATTAAGGAGATAATACGATTATATGGGATTCGTCAAATTATTATTTTCGACACGGATCCAAAATGCACGAAGACCCTATGGGGGAGCTTGCAAGAGCATCTGGGGGTGAAATTGCTATTCAATACTACTGCTCATCCCTAGACTGATGGACAGTCAGAAAGGGTAATTCAAACACTGGAAGATATGCTGCGAGCATATGTTTTGAATTTTCCTGAAAACTAGGATAGGCATCTACCTTTGGTAGAATTCGCCTATAATTACAGCTATCAAGCCTCCATTCAGATGGCAGCATATGAGACACTTACGGTAGAAGTTGCAGATCACCCATTCACTGGAACTTAGATGAGATGAAGAGCGCCTAGAACCAAGAAAAAGATGCACTACGACCTAAGATGATCCAAGAGGCGATAGATAAGATTCAAATCATCAAGAAAAATATGAAAACAGCTCAGGATCGCCAGAAAAGCTACGCTGACAAACGAAGGAAAGATTTAGAGTTTAGTATCGAAGATCAGGTATTTTTTAAAATCGCTCCATAAAAGGGAATCCGGAGAATGGACAAGAGCAGAAAGCTAAACCTTAGATATGCTGGGCCCTTTGAGATTGTGGAATGAGTCGGCCTTGTAGCATACCGACTAGATCTCCCACTAAGCCTCACTGGAATCCATAATGTATTTCACGTATCCTAATTACGAAAATATCATCCTAATCCCTCGTATGTCATCGAACATCTTGATATTCCTCTCTAAAACGATCTTACCTATATAGAGCAGCTTGTCCACATCCTAGATTTCCAAGTTCGTGAACTTAGGAATCATACGTTAAGGTGCTTTCGAATGTGAGGGTGAAATGCGGGACAAGTATCCTTATTTAGTCGAATAAAGTATGAATTTGGAGACCAGATTCTTTTAAAGAGGGGAGAGTATAACACTCCAAAAATTTTCCTAATTAAAATTTTGAACTTTCATTTTTCAAACAATAATTCATTTCCACTATCACGAAAATTATTTTAGTGTCAAATAAGTTTCATGCATTTGAAAAAAAATTCTTGCATTCGAACTCCATTTTCTTGCATCGTTTTGGCCCAATAAGCTCCTTAAGCCCAACAAAATGAGCCAAATTGAGCCTATACTTAGTCCAACCAATTTTGGCTCAAATTAAATATTTCAAAAAAAAAAAAAAAAATTTACAGCTGCAGAAACCGGTAGCTTTATCCCATGGATGGGATCTCTATCAACTCCATCAATCTCCCTTGCGTAACTTCTTCAAGAAGCTTGTTTAATTGATAATAAGGGCCTTAATCCATTTTCTTTGCTTAAATAACCCTTAAATCCTTCTATAAATAAGTCTCTTTTGCAAAAGTTGCTCTTGCATTTACATTTCCTCTCACACACAAATACTAGCACATATTTCTCTTGCACTTCAACAAATTTAACCTCTAATTACAACCAATATTTGCAAAAGGGAAAGGGGTAGGAGACCATTCTCTTAGCCATTGGTAATGTTGGACTAAGAATGTGAATAAGCATATATGTTAAGGTTGTAAATGGAGCTTAATAAATATGTGATCTTCTATTTATAGGTGCTTGAATAAAATCTTGTGAAACCACTCACACTTTGATAAGAGCTTAAGACCTAAGAGTAAGACTTATGGACTTCCCTCCTTGCTTCTATAAATATATTTTGATCATTATTCTATTGCAAGATATGTATATGTTGAGCTTATGTGATCATAATTCTTGTTAATGCCTTATATTCAAATGGCTCATTATTTGCTAATCCTTGTTGTGACCATGATCATCCTTGAAAATATGTTGATTTGGCTACTTATGGACCAAGGACTTTGGACTATGAAAGAACCTTTGTGACAAAAATGGAAGAGAAGGAAAATATGGACTCAAAAGTAAGATTTGTGAACTAATACCAAGTTTTTTCAAATTAAAAAAAAAAAACTTTGGATTTATAATTTACAAATATCACATTAAAAATAAACTTCTAAAAAATGTGGCTCACACAAAAAAAAAAAGGAGAAAAAAAATTCCCGAGAGTGAGCACTTAAGTGCCTATCTGAGCGCCCACTTCGGCGCCTATGCGCTCAATTTGAGCGCCCAAACGTTCAAACCTGAGGCAAAAAATACTACTTCGGCACTCAAGTGTCCATTTTAGTAGCTAAAAGCACTGATCAGGCACTGGAGCTCCCAAACGCACGCCCAAGTGCCCAATCCAGTGTCGAAATCTTCACGTTCTAGCTTTCTTTGTTAACCCGAGACCATATTTAACCTTTCTAAACATGTTTAAGACTTCAAAATAAAATTCTTCTTAGTCTTTAGTCCAAATCCGAATAGTTTGAATATGTGCCCGTAGTGGCTTTACGTTTTAGATATGTTCCAATATGTTTGGTTTGTTCCAAGCCTATATAAATGTATGTATGTATGCATGTTGGGCCCTAGGAATTTTTAGCGGTATCGGATCGACAATTTGAGCCCTTGGGAATTCTTATTTGTTGGGTAGATCGAAAGAGCCCTGGAGGTAGGCTTCTGAAGGGCTACTCTAAGGCACGTGAGGTCAACTGTGCTTTCCAGTATGTTTGACGCTCCTTCAGGGGGCATTGGAGGGATAAGTATTATGTGTGAATATGTGTTGGAGTTATGAGAGTGACAGATCTATCAAATATTTGAATCAGCTTTATAAGTTTGTTGACATGAATGTGACATACGATTTATGATATCTGTTTGTTCTGTCCGTTCTGTTTGATCCAAATTATTATATGAGATCACATTCATGTTTTTGCTCTTGATATGCTCATCGTTGAATCTTGTACTCCATATTCCA
Source organism: Handroanthus guayacan (assembly GCA_014898755.1). Lineage (NCBI taxonomy): Eukaryota > Viridiplantae > Streptophyta > Magnoliopsida > Lamiales > Bignoniaceae > Handroanthus > Handroanthus guayacan. The sequence goes on along the minus strand of JACFYI010003614.1, from coordinate 837,701 downwards.
TGCCATAAGTTTTATTGGCTCAGTGGACTCATGATTTCATTAATAATATGTAGGGAGTTAGCTTTGTGGACCAGTTGTTTGGGAAGCTCCCTGTTAGCATAATGGTTTCTTATAGATTATGTAATTAAGAATGTATTTTGACTTGTTGGTTCGTTTGGACTTTTGGCTTGTATAGAATAGGTTTAGTCATGATGTAATATTTGAAAAACTTTTATGGCCTGTAATTGTGACATGTTGGGAATTTTGTATGAAATGAATGTGCTATTTCCTGGTTATGGTTTTAGATAGCTATCCATTCGCGAGTAGCATTTCAGATCACGAGGCGGAATGCACTGGGACCAAGGGTGCTACAGGGAGGTTACTCACTTCCATTTGATCATCACTTGGGTAAGAAAAATGATAGATTATGTATCATGTTTAGATTTGGGACTCAATAAAAGTGGCTTAATGAATATATATGACTTGTGGTTAAATAGGTGATAAAGCTTGAGACTATTGGGATCACCTCACCAAACTCAAAAGCTTAGGACCAAAAGTAAGTTTTATGGTTTTCCTTGCTTCCTTGGTTGATGGTTTACTTATCCAATTTATGCATTGTAAGACATGATCTTGTATTGATATTATTGTATGATCTCTTGTGCTCATAAGCTTTATTTTTCCTTGACAATGGAACCATTGGAACCTTTTTGATGTTCTACCTTGACTTGTATATGGAGTTGGACTTTGGACAATGGAAAACTTTAACAAAAACTTCAAGAATTGAATTTTGGGCTTATGATACTTATTCCTCAAAACTTAAAAATTTAAAATTTGAGACTTGGATTTTAAAAGATTAAGCTTCAAAAAGGCTAATGGAAAAATCGCATTTTGAAGCAGAAAAAAAATGTGAGCGCTTAAGCCCCCACTTGGGCACCCAAGTGCCTAAGGCAGTGGCCACGACCACTGTTTGGGCACTGGAGAGTCGATTTGAGTGTACAAGTGCCTAATTCCAATGAGCAAAATCACTATTTGAGCACCAAAGCACCCAAATGGGTGCTCAAGCACTCAAACCCGTAACGACAAGCACTATTTCGATGCTCGAGCACCCATTCCAATAGCCAGAAATACTATTTTGGCACTGAAGCGCCCAAACGAGCACTCAAGTGCCCTTTCCAGTTTCTTAATTTTTATGTTTTGACTTCGTTTTGCTAATCCAAGTCCATATTTCACTTTCTTAAAATGTTTTAAGACTTCAAAATAAATTTTCCTTAGTCCAAGGTCTAGCCCAAACCGTTCGTTGAATTCGTTCATTATTTGAATATGTATCCTTTTGGAACTATATGCCTAGATATGTTTGTATGCCCTGAACCTATATGCATGAAAGTTGGGCCATTGGAATTCTGAGATGGTTTCGGATTGGACGATATTGGATCGTTGATCTGAACCCCTGGGAATTCTTATCCATTGGATAGTCTGGAGGAGTCCTGTAGATAGGATTCCAAAGGACTATTCCGAGGCACGCGATTGACCGTGCTTCAAGTTCATTAGTGCTACTCAAGTGGCCACTCAATGAAGCAAATTTGGAGGGATAAGGTATATATATGTTTCTGTTGAAGTTATAAGGGTGACAAATCCGCCAAATGTTAGTTTTAACCTCATATATTTGTTGACATGAATGTGATGATAATTTGAGCTGTTTTTTTCATATGACTGCAATGATTATTTCGATTCATTGTATAACACATTCATGGTTCATTTCTTGTATACTCATTGCTTGAATTCTGCTTTCTTTGTTATATCGTCCTTCTCCTTTTATGCTATAAATCTTGTTGGGTCAGTGGACTCATGATTTCATTATTATCTTGCAGGCAATTAACTTTGGGTCATCTGAGGTTAAAAAAGACTTTATGTTAGTATTTGAAATGTTGAATCTTGTAAATGTATTTGGTTAAGTTGAACTAGTATGAAATTTTGGACATCATTAGTATATATTTTTAGTTCCTTTGTTGTATCTTAATGAAAAAAAATGGCCTGTAAATTATGGGATGTTTGGATATTAAGTAATGAATGTGTTATGAACTTTCTGTTTGCGGTTGTCAGTTAGTTTCCATTTGTGAGTGATGTTTTGAACCTATGGGCAAATACTTTTGGATTTCGGGGCATTACATATGGTATCAGAGCATGGGATAAGAAGTCTCAAAGGTTTAGATTTGTAGTATTTTGTCTTTTTATTCTCTTTTCTCTCTAATAACCTTGTTCGTTTTGTTGTAATGTTGTAGATGGACAAGGGAAAGCATAAAGTGAACGAGTGGACGGATTCTGATTCAACCCATAGCTCCAATAACAGCAACATCGGGCTCCTCAAAAAGCAAAAGATCGATCATTGAAGATAAGAACCGAGAAATAGAATATTGGAAGAATGCTTACCTCAAACAACATCATCTTTATCAAGTGTATAGCAAATAGGTACGTGATAAGATGGAGCGGATGGTAGCGAAGCACCGGACATAGCATTACAACTTCAAGAATATAGCTGATCACAATCGATCATACCTTGCTGAACTTAAGTGCAATCTGACCACACAAATGGAGGATGCCTTTACACAAGCCATGGATTCCATGGTGGGCATGGAATGGCTAGCCCAAGGCCATGCCAAAGAGGAGGTTGTGCCCCGATTCTAGGAGCCCTAGGTATCTTCTATTTTTGGAGAGGGAATTATGCAAGATATAACTCCCCAACCGGGCCGATCTAGAAATGACATGCCGACATGGCATAGGTCGAGAGAAGATTGGCCGAGTTAAGGATATTGACACAAGAGGCATTGTTGAAGGCGACAAGATGAGTGGTTTTGGAGGAGTGGGTGTGGGTATGGTCGATGGCTACAATAGAGGTAATAAGGAAGGGAGCCGGAAGAAGAGTCAGAGAAATTGGAGACGGGACCAAGGCTTATCAATTAAGATCCACGTAATGCGTCAAGAGCTCCCCAAGATGATTGATGTGTTAGCTTGTGGTTTTTTTTTTTTTTTAGATTATGGTATTATGTAAGAAGTAGGGAAATGATAAGTACAGAAGTATTTGTGGTTTAGAACCTTTAGTATAATATGTTTGCATGTAAGTAGATGGGAGGACACTATCTTAGTAAAGCTAGTAATTTTTGTATAAGATATGTAGAAGTCCCCCTTGTCCAAGGTCATGGTTATGATGCCATCTTCCATTTGCTTTTGTAGATGGCCAATAACCATATATTTTGAATATGTAATTTCCAAATGCAAGCAATGAATGGATGAGTTCATAAGATTAATCCAGGGTCATTGACAGTAGCCAAGTACGAAGCTGAGTTTAATCAGCTCATTCAATACGCCCCTCATATATTGACTGATGAGGAGAGACGTAGGAGGAAGTTTATGGGAGGTCTCAAGTTTAAGTTGAGACGATCTCTAGCCATAAGACGGCCTCAGGACTATGACAGCACTGTGGAAATGGCACTGAAACTGGAGGCGGAGTTCCAAGAGCTTCAGAAAATTAATAATAAAAGAAAAAGAAAGTGGTTAGGAAAGTAAGATCAGGAGAAAGGAAAGAAGGGTTTCTTCAGCAAGAAACCCAAAACGTGAAACACATCATCGCCAGTAGATAAAGGCAAGGCGCCAGCGATGGTAGGAAAGGTGAATTGCGGTTTCTGTAAAGGCACCTCACATACGAAGGATCAGTACTGGAGAAAATTAAAGAAATGCTTCCTTTGTGGGAGTGATCAGCACTTTATTAAGAATTGCCCAAAGAACAACAAGGATAGAAATCATGGGACATAGAATTAGCCACAACGAAGAATAATGGGGCATCTCCAGGTTAAGGCTAGAGTTTATGCCTTAATAGGAGAAGAAGGAATGGATCCCACACAGGTTGTGGAAGGTAATGTTTTAATACAGAATTTCATATGTAAAGCTCTGTTTGATTCTGGTACAACACATTCTTTTATTTCAGTTATCTGTGCTAACAGATTAGGTTTAACTCTAGAAAATATGGAAATGTCTTATGAGGTTCATACTCCCATAGGTAGGTATTATGAGACAAAAGTAAGGTACCGTCGATGCCTTGTGGTTATAGATAATCAGAACTTTAGTGCAGACCTGATTGAGCTACCAATCCAAGACTATGACCTCATTTTGGGGACGGATTGGCTCTATCAGCATCAAGCTGTAATTGACTGTTTTGCCAAAATAGTCAGCCTGGGTACGAGAGTTGGAGTAGGTACTAACTACACGCCCATAAATAACGGAATACCTACCATTCTACAATGAAGGCCAGCAAAAATTATTAGAAAATGAGGACAAGAATTTCTGGCTTATTTGATAAACAAACCTCAGGATAAGATTGAATTGAAGGATGTTATGGTAGTTAATGAATTCCCAAAAGTGTTCTTCAGGAATTAAATTAATTACCCCAAGATCGTTAAATTGAGTTTGTGATTGAAACTATCCATGAGATAACGCCATTCTCAAAACCCCTACAGAATGGCACCAGTAGAATTGAAGGGGTTGAAAGAACAATTACAAGAATTTCTAGATAAAAAATTTATTCAACCAAGCTCTTCGCCTTGGGGAGCTCCAGTCTTGTTTGTAAAAAAGAAAAATGGGGTACTAAGGATGTGCATTAATTATAGGGAATTGAATAAAATTACCATCAAGAATAAATACCCCTTACCCCATATTGATGAATTATTTGATCACCTGTAGGGGTTTGCAGTATACTCTAAGTTGTATTACTAGTTAAAAATACGAGAAGCAGATATTTCAAAAACTGCATTTAATTTCCACTATGGGCATTTTGAGTTTGTGGTGATGCTGTTTGGGTTAACAAACACTGTTGCAACATTTATGGATTTAATGCATTGAGTGCTCCATCCATTCCTCGATTGCTTTGTTGTGATCTTTATAGATAATATTTTAGTCTATTCAAAGCCGAAAGAGGAACATGAAGGACATTTGTGAATTGTCCTTCAAACTTTAAAAAAGCATAAGGTATGCCAAATTCAACAAATGTGAATTTCAACTGAAGAGAGTGACCTTTTTGGGACATATAATATCTCAGAATGAACTGGAAGTAGACCCAGATAAGGTCGAAGCGGTTCTCAATTGGAAAAGACCTGAGACTATTATTGAAGTGAGAAGTTTTCTGGGATTGGCGGGATACAATAGAAAATTTATCTAGAACTTTCCTAAGTTAGCTGGACCACTTGTAAGATTGACCCAAAAAGATCGGCGCTTTGATGGGATCCATAGTGTGAGAGGAGTTTCTTGGAGCTTAAGGAAAGATTGATGACAGCTCCAATACTCACATCACCTAATGGGCCAGAAGAATTCACTGTATATACTGACGCCTCAAGGGAAGGATTGGAATGTGTTTTAATGTAGAAAGGCCAAGTGATTGCTTACACGTCAAGAAAGTTGAAAAATCAAAAGTTGAACTATCCTACTCATGATTTAGAATGGGCAGCAATAGTCTTTACCTTAGCAAAATGGCGCCACTACTTGTACGGGGCAAAGATAGAAGTCTACATAGATCATAAGAGTCTGAGGTATATTTTCAACTAGAAAAACTTAAATACAAGGCAATGATGTTGGATGGAATTCTTAGAAGATTACGATTTCATAATCACCTACTATTCGGGAAAGGCAAATGTCGTTGCCAATGCTCTGAGCCAAAAATGAAAGATAGCAAACCTGAGTATATAACTGGAGTTGTACAGTAAAATCCTAAAAGCACAAGAAGAATATGATTGGGGTCGAAAGCTTAAAGCCGAGAGGAGACTCAATTTTAGAATTGACACACATGGAGTATTACGATTTAGAAATCGAATATGCATTCCTGCAATAGTGAGAGAAAGAGTACTATTTGCAGCACATCAGACAAAGTTTTCGGTGTACCCTGGAGGAATGAAAATATATAGGGATCTAAAACAAAAATTTTAGTGGGAAGGAACGAAAAAGGATGTAGCTCATTATATTTAGAAATGTCTGACCTACCAACTTGTGAAAGCAGAGCATCGGAGACCATCTAAGAAATTATAATCGCTCTCAATCCCAAATTAGAAATGGGATCAGATCACCATGGACATCGTAACAAGCCTCCCTGTGGTACGAGGAGAGTGTGATAGTATTTGGGTTATGGTTGATATGCTTACAAAATTAGCACATTTTCTGTCTGTCAAAACCCAGTATAATGTTGAAAAACTCGTCAAAATCTATATTAAGGAGATAGTACGGCTACATGGAATTCCTCAAAGTATTGTCTCCAACAGAAATTCGAAATTCAAGGTAAAATTGTGGAGATGTTACAAGAACATCTAGGGACGAAACTGCTTTTCAGCACTATTGCTCATCCCCAGACTGAAGGTCAATCAGATTCAAACACTAAAGGACATGTTACGAGCGTGTGTTTTGAATTTTCCTAAAAACTGGGATAGGCATCTATCTCAGGTAGAATTTGCCTATAATAATAGTTATCAAGCCTCTATCCAGATATCACCATATGAAGCACTACATGGTAGAAGATGTATATCGCCTCTTCACTGGGATCTAGATAGAACAAGCAGTACCTCGAATAAAGATAAGGATGCACTGTGACCTGAAATGATACAATAGGCGATAGACAAAATTCAAATCATCAAGAAAAATATAAAGATAGCTTAGGATCGCCAGAAAAGCTACGCAAATAAGTGAAAAGAGAACGTAGAATTCGATGTAGGAATCAGGTATTTCCAAAAGTTGCTCCGCAGAAGGGAATCTAGTGACTGGACAAAAGTGGGAAACTAAATCCAAGGTACAAGGGACCCATCGAGATTGTGAAGCAGATTGGCCCAATAGCATATCGACTAGATTTTTGCCAAACCTCACTGCAGCTCACAATGTATTCCACGTCTCTCAGTTACGGAAATACCATTCCCATCCCTCACATATCATAGAACACTTCGATGTTCCCCTCTAAAGTGATCTTACATACTTAGAACAACCTATCCGAATCCTAGATTTCCAAGTTCGTGAGTTTAGGAATCGTAGGAAACCTCAAGTTAAGATGCTTTGGAGAAATTATAAAGTAGAAGAGGCTATCTGGGAATGTGAGAATGAAATACAGAACAAGTATCCTCACTTGTTTGAATAAGGTTTGAATCTGGAGAGCAGAATCTCTTAAGGGGAAGAGTGCAATATCCCGAAAATTCTCTTAATTAAGATTTTAATTCTTTATTTTTCCAAACGATAATTCGTTTTCACAATCATGAAAATTATTTTATTTTCAAAATAATTTTCTACAGCCAAAAAATTTTTCCTTTATCCGAAATTTCGTTTACGCATATTTCGGCCTAAAACGAGCTAATTGAACCCAAGATTTTAGCCCAATTTAAGTCAAATTTCAACTCAATTTAATCCCAAACCCAATCCAACAATTAGAAAAAATAATAAAATAAAATAAAATAGGAAAATGCAGCAAAAAAAAAAAAAATAGCCAACCCCCTTTTTAGGGGAATTTTCTATCAATCTTCACCAACTTTGTACTAAAGCTTCCTTAAAAAGTTTCGAAATTTTAGAAAACAAGTCTCTTTCGAGTTTTTCTTTTGCAAAAGCGCCCCTCTCCTCTTCTATAAATAAGCTTAGTTTTGCAAGATTTCAACTTAACACTTACTTGCGGTTTTCTCTTGCAAATACATATCCACATATATACATATATTCCTTCTTGCTCATAAACACTTTCTACTTAAATACATAGATATCAATATATTTACTTAAGAAAACATCTAGCTCATAAATTAGATTACCTATTTGCAAAAAAGGAAGGTAGGGAGCTTATTTAGTTCCATTTGATCATCACTTGAGTGCTTGGGTCGTATTTCATTTTCTCCACTACCTGACGTTCCTCTTAATTCATCCAAATCCAAATGTAATGGTGATATGCATTTTCGGCCATATAGGGCTTCATATGGTGCCATCTAAATTGAAACTTGATAGTTATTATTATAGGCAAATTCCACTAAAGGTAAATGGCCCTAAGCATATCTTCCAGTGTTTGAATAACCCTTTCAAACTGACCATATGTCTGGGGATGGGCTGCAGTACTGAAAAGTAACTTCATCCCCAAATATTCTTGTAACTTTCTCCATAATCTCGCCATGAATTTTGGGTCCCTATCGGAGACAATACTCTGTGGAATTCCATACAGACGTATTATCTCCCTAACATAGATTTCAATGAGTTTTTCCACGCTTTATTAGTTTTGGATAGGTAAGAAGTGAGCCGATTTGGTAATCCTGTCAATAACAACCTAGATACTGTCATAACCTCCTCTGACCACAGGTAGACCTGTTACAAAGTCCATAGTGATCTGATCTCATTTCCAGTCTGAGATTGGAAGTGGTTGCAATTTTCTAAATAGCCTTTGGTGTTTTGCTTTGACAAGCTGGTAGGTCAGACATTTCTAAATGTATTCTGCTATATCTGTTTTCATTTTTTTCCCACCAGAACTTTTCTTTTAGCTCCTTGTATATTTTTGTCCCACTAGGTTGTATAGACTATTTAGTTTGATGTATTGCAGATAGCACTCTTTCCCTTATCTCTACAGGGAAACACACCCTATTCTTGAATCGCAATAAACTATTTTCATCTATTCTGAACTCAGGCCTCGTTGTTGCTTTGAGTTTCTGTATCCAATCATCTTTCTCCTGTGCCTTCAAAATCTCATAGTATATCTCTAGATGGATGCTTATATTTGTCAATTTGCCCTTTTAACTTAGAGCATTAGCCACTATATTTGCTTTGCCAGGATGGTATACGATGGTGAAGTTATAATCTTCCAAAAATTTCATCCATTGTCGTTGGCTCAGATTCAAATTTTTTCTGCCTAAAGATATACTTCAAACTTTTGTCATCCGTGTACACTTCTACCTTGCCTCTATATAAATAGTGACTCCATTTTGCCAAGGCAAAAACTATAGCTGCCGACTCCAAATCATGAGTGGGATAATTCTGCTCATGAGTTTTCAACTTTCTCGAAGCATACGCGATCACCTTGCCTTTCTACAATAATACACACCCTAGGCCTTCTTTTGAAGCATCAATATATACAGTGAATTCTTTTGAATTATTAGATAGTGCAAGTATTGGAGCTGTCGTTAACTTTTTCTTCAATTCCAAAAAACTTTTCTTGCACTGTTTATCCCAAATAAATCGTTGCTCCTTCCGTGTCAGCTTAGTGAGAGGGCCGACTAGCCTGGAAAAGTTCTAAATGAACTTTTGGTAGTAGCTTGCCAGTCCCAGAAAGCTTCTCACTTCCGTAATTATCTCTGGTTTTTTCTAATTTAGAACTGCCTCGACCTTTTCTAAATCAACTTCAAATCCTTTTCGAGATATGATATGATCCAGAAAAGTTACTCTCTTCAGCCAAAATTCACACTTGTTGAATTTGACATACAATTTGTTCTCTTTAAGAGTGTGAAGAACAGTTTGAAAATGTTCTTCATCTTCCTTCTCTGATTTGGAATAAACCAGAATATCATCAATAAAAATTTTCACAAAGCAATCGAGGTAGGGGCGAAACACTCAATGCATCAAGTCCATGAATACTATAGGAGCATTTGTCAGCCCAAATGGCATGACCACAAATTCAAAATGTCTATAATGGGAATTAAATGCAGTTTTGGGGATGTCTGTTTCCCGTATCTTCAACTCGTTATACCCCTAACGTAAATCCAATTTCGAGTATGCTGTGAATCCCTGAAGATAATCAAACAACTTATCAATGTGTGGTAAAGGGTATTTTTTCTTAATAGTCACCTTATTCAACTCCCGGTGGTTAATACACATTCTTAAGGTGTCATCCTTTTTCTTCACGAATAGGACCAGAGCTCCCTAGGGAAAATAGTCGGTCGAATAAAACTCTTATCCAGCAATTCTTGTAATTATTCTTTCAGCGCCTTTAGCTCTGCTAGTGTCATTCTGTAGGAGTTCAGAATGGCACTGCCCCAGGAATAGTTTCAATTACAAACTCAATTTTCCTATCCTAGGGTAATGAGTTTAGTTCCTCAGGAAATACGTCTAGAAATTCATTCACCACTTTTACATCTTTCAACTCGACTTTATCCTGATGTTTATTTATTAAATAAGCTAGAAATTCCTATCCTCCCTTCTTGATAATTCTTCTGGCCTTTACTGCAAAGATTGTAGTCACAACACCGTTTCTGTGAGTACTATCAGTGCAAATACCTACTCGATACCCAGCTTGATTGTTTTAGTGAAACAGTCAACCACCGCTTGATGCTAGTATAATTAATTCATTTGCAAAATGAGATCATAGTCCTGGATTAGCAATTCGATAAGATCCGCGATAAATTCCTAGCTATTTATAATTACAGGACAGTGAGGGTATCTAATACTAGCTTCATAATGCCATCCTACTAGAGTGTGGACTACGTATGATATTTTCATATTTTTTGGAATTAGACCCAATATTTTTGCACATTTAATCAAAATAAACGAATGCATTGCACTAGGATCAAACAAAACTTTACAAATAAATTGTTGAATTAAAACCGTACCTTCAACTACCTGGTTCGGGTCTACTGTTTCTTCCCTGGTCAAAGCGTAAACTCGGGCTTTGGTCTGGGGACATCCAACAAAACCCTACTATGGTTGGTTCCTTGTCCCTACACCTGACCTGTAGTGGTTTTGTGAACAGTCCGTGATGGTATGATGTGAGCTTTCACAAATCAAGCACTTCCCTTACCTCTTCCAACACTGATCTTTTGTATGAGAAGTGCCTCCACAAAATTCACATTTCATTTTTCCAATAGCGACTGGAACTTTACCCTTATTAGCCACGGGGGCTGAAGTCCCAGGTTTTTGCTTTTTGCCATAAAAATTTTTCTTGCTCTTATCTTGGTCAGGTCTACCTAACAATTTCCCCTTCCTCTTCTCTTCTATTTTGGAGTTCCTAGAACTCCCCTTCCAAGTCTAGGGCCATTTCCACTGCTTCTTCATAAGTCGAAGGGTGACCAATGGCCAGAGATCACCTTAGATCAGGCCCCAATCCTTCTACAGACCTCTTCCTCCTTCTCTCCTCATCAACCAGAACATGTGGGGCATACTGTACAAGCCGGTTATATTTGATTTCATATTTCGCCATGAAAAGAGTTCCCTGAATTAAATTCTTGAACTTTCTTTCCCTTTTATCCTTCATTGACTGAGAGATGTACTTTCTCAAAAACTCACTTCTAAATTCCTCCTAAGTACCCTCTGTTTCTTCTCTTTCCCATCCGCATTCCATGACTAGCCACCACTGGAACGCAACTTTCTCGAATAAGAAGGTTGCATACTTCACCTTCTACAAGTCGGGATATTCCAATGCCCTAAAAATCTTTTTACCCTTCATAAGCCAAAATTTGACTTTCTGGTCATCAGGTTCACCCTTGAACCTAGGGGGTTGAATCTTAAAAATCCAATGAGTTGCTTATCCTTTGTATCATTTTCCCATCCACGGTTGGGATTTCCTTGCTGTTGTCCTTAAGATAGGACTTATTGTAGCAAGGTGAAGAGTTGTTCTGCTGCAGGTACCTAAGGGGGATCATTCTGGACGAGTGGAACTGGATCATGTGGAGTTCTTCGAGGTATTGTATTTTCTGTATTATTGGGAGTTTCGGGTTCATGAGGTTCCTCGAATAGTACCCTTCTCGATCTTTCCCATTTTCATGGGGGTTTATTTGTCAAAGTGTTTTCTTTTGACGCCATTTTTTGAAATTCGTAGATAAGGGTTTTTTTGTTAAGATGATAAGGTCCTTGGTTATATTCAAAGAATTTGAATAACAGTGTATTCATACAAGATAACATATAAGAATTTAATTTAAGCGAAACCATTGAGCATCATTTCATTCATTCAGGTTCACATATGCATATACAAAATACAGTAGTGGTTACATAACCATCTTTGAGATTATCAAAATAAAGATGGGTAGGCAACCACTATGGTGCTTAATCTACAAGAGCATGTACAAGCCTTAGGTATCTAACGAATACTACCCATACTTCTACATACTTATCCAAAACTACCACTAATATATATTAATATGTACATATATATGTTTATTACTTAAACACAATCACTCATTCTCTTCTTATTTATTCCAACTCTTTCACCCACTCAAATCCTCCTCCGGATCCTCTTCCAGTTCCTCCTCCAAATCCTCTTTCGATTCCTCCTCAGGCTCTTCCTCGGTTTCCTCTTCATCATTGTTGTTGCCATCAACCTCTACACCATCAACATTATTGTTGTTATTACCGCCCGCTGCCACACAACCGTCAGCTTCATTACCGTTGTTATTATTGCCATTATTCTACCCAACTTGTCTTAAACTTACCTCATCCACTTCCACATCTCGAATATCTATGTCTAGGATGGCATCATCGCCAATCTCCCACAGCATCTGGGCCCAGTCAAGTTTCTCGTTTGACAGTCGAAATGGGCTAGAGGACGTCAGGGATACAGCTCGCTCACTCATGATCCGTTTGTATTCTTGTCCTGTCATTCTTTTCTTTAGCAGTCGGCTAGAAGTTCCAATATCCCCCTCAGCATTTTTCTTACTAGGAACGTAAAGCTAGGTAATATCCTTCAGGGTCCCTCCTATACTGGTGGCTCCGGGAGTAGGGATCGACGCTCTCGCCATCAGGGGTGTCCTAATTGGCATGGAAAACTCGAATATAGGTACAATCTCTCCTTGGATATAGTCCTATGGCACCCATTCTTTGTCGTACATCACATTGGTCAGCTGACAGGAGATGTTATCAAGTTGTGAGACAAGTCCCCCAAGGGTCTGCTGAAAGTACCTTCGGCTATTAACTGCCATATTTCTCAAATTTTGGTACTGACCTTGGTTCCTTGTCACCATATTTTCCATTTCTTTTCTTGACTAGTCAACATGCCAGATGCAATGTAAATATGTCCATGAATGCATCTTTCCAATATTTTGTCCCATGACTCTACTTCTCACACTCCTCTTTCCAATTGATGCCGCCGTCGCTCGAATCAGAGGAAGATTCAGCGTTTGGAACTTCCACAATCTTCTCTTTCCCTTTGTCCATTTCCTTGGCACGATCACGAATGAGCGAAGTTAGTGATATAAAAAACAAGCAAAATAAAACAGAAAGGTAAAATATGATAATTCTAAATTTCAAAGATTTCTTATCCCAAGCTCTAATACCACCTATAATGCCCCGGGGTCCTAGTACACCTCCGCCCTAGTTTCTAGGACGTTACTCACATATAAGAATAACTAAACTAATTAATAAAATCAACATGAATACAAACATTCAATAAAACTTAACTTTAACCTAAATTTATACATCACTCATTACATAAAGTGTTCTTACCCACAAGTTCTAAAATCCATAATTTACATAAATCTCAATATCCGAACTAATACAAACCGACCTAACACATTTTTCCTTAGTTGATCAAGTCTCTTACAAATTACAAAACTAACAAAAAAAGAAAAAAAAAACATCTTTCCAATCTATTCAATGGAACCGCCATGGCTTATTTTTCCTACATGATACAAAATATAAAGAATGAGTCCACTGACCTAGTAAAAATCATGACCATAAAAGAATGGCTAGAGAATCAAGAATAAGGCATTTTTTAGTACAATGGATACACATGAACAATATTTGACATTCATGGCAATGTGAATATTTCATAATCAACAAGTCAAAAATCAAATTTTTGAATTTAAACATGAATGTCAAATTAATTAGGTTGGACTAATTTTTGGTAGATCTATTACCCTTATATCGTCAAAATATAAAAGAGTCCTTTATGCCTCCATTTGCCCCTTTAAGTGGCTGCCCGAGGTAAGCCATTTAAATATTAGACACGATCGACTGCGTGCCGAGGATAGCTATTCAGAAACCTACCTCCAAGCTCCCTTCTAGCTTTCCCAAATGTTAAAGAAGTCCCAGGGTTAAGGTTGACATGCCGTAATGCCCAACCAATCCCCCTGAGGTTCCCAAGGCCCGACATTCATGCATTTAGGTTGGCAATAGAAAAAATGAACTCAATAGATTTCAAGCAATCACCATACAGTTAAAAAATTAAATATTTGGGTGCAAAAATTTGGGATTCAAACCTGTGATATAAGATTTTATTTGGATCATCATAACAGCTTGAAAAGATATGGAATGTGATTTTCAAGAAGTTATTTTGATAAAATATGTTAAGTTGGCCTAGTTCTACATTCCTCTGTTATAGCAGTTAACTTCCCGACCATTTTAAAAATACATCCCAATGGGTTAAAAATCATATTTTTACTCTATAAGTATTTAGATTCGATGAATTTTCTAATAGTGGTCTCCGATCAACAATTCGACAGCCGGATCTATATTTATACTTGTTTAAAGTTGACCCTAGTTACTGACCCTGTTTCTCGGCAGATTGTCAATTCAGGTTTTAGGAGTGTTTTTGGCTTTGTTTCTCCATGGTTTTGAGTGATTCTTGATTCTAATACTAACTACACTCGATAAAGTTTCTAACGGTATATTTTATGGGTCAGTTTGATGAGAGAATGTCAGGTTTTCAAATTTTGAAAATGAAAGGTATGACAGAGAACCTCCCCTGTTTTTGGCCGAAGTGGCAGTTGTGTTCTAAATAGTCCATTAGCTCCCTAACAAATTCATAATGATTAATCAAACCAATCACCTCACTGCTAGTGGAATTTGAAATCTGTAGAAAGAGCCTGGAACATCTCTTAGCCAGACTTGTCTAGTGTATCAATGGCAGTATCTTTGCTCAAATGATCATCCTTGTCAATACTTCGCAGATAAATTTGGACAGTCTTACCCCAATCCAAATAATTAGAGCTATTCAATTTATGTTCAGTGATTTTTGACATCACTAGAATCATTTCAAATATCGGAGTTTTAACATTAGCTATTGGAATTCAACGACACCTTAACAATTGCAAATTGGGTAGAGCAACTTCGAAAAAAGAAAAAGTGCAACACCTAACAAACTGACCAAAGTTAGGTCGCCAAGAAAAGGATAGAAAAATTCGAGACCAAACAAAACCTTCTCACAACTTTTTCTGCGAACGAACTCTAATCACCAGAGAAACACCGAAACTTGGCCGAAATCGACAAGGCAACACTAGAGATGGAAGTCGAAAGAAAAAACTCCATGCCAGGCACCTCTATGTGCCAGCACGTGAGAGTTACCCAAGAAACAAAGGTGGCACGTAAGGCCTACGCACTGCAAATCCGGTGGCCATTCTTGGGGTAGCGGCTGAACTGGAGGTGGCGACATTTCTTATGATGGAGGTGAGAGAATCCGGTCACTTGAATAAGTGACCTAAGAGCAACGGATGTTTTCCTCAACAAGAAAACCCTAAACCAAGCCCAAATGCTTATGCTTTGTAGAAATTGAATATACTGAATTATGTGATGATTTCTTCATCAAGAATTGCTCCAATATATATACAAGATTTATAGGTTCTAAGAAAGGAAATAAGAATAAAATATCCCTAGAAATTAGACAAAGAAATATGCCCTATAATCAGCCCTAAATTGTACAGCTATCTATAACCCTAGTAACACTTCTATTTCTGGACACATTTCTTGGCTTAAGCCCTTTCCTTTACCTATAGGGGTATCAAGAGGTTTCTAGTTATCCATTTAGAATTATTACAAAGTCTTTTTAATGTAGGGCTCCTGTGAGAGACCCAGTAACTTTCTAAAAAATATCCCTGTAGATCTTTACATCGAGTATATAGTCTACTTTACCTATATCCTTCATTTCAGAATTAGGACACAACAATTTCTTAGTGGTATTGAGAAACTCTATATCATTAGAGGCTAATATTATTTCATTAACAAAAAGGGACATAATTACAAAGTTATCTCTAGACATTTTGACGTAGACATAGATCTTAATAAATCATGATGAAATTGTAGAAGATTATAGCTGGGTGAAATCTCAACTACCATTGTCTAGAAGACTACTTTAGGCCATAAAGCAATCTTCTTGTTCTTGAAGAACGAAACTTATTAGTTTTTCCATATAAATTTCTTCTTCAAGTTTTGCACTAAGGAACGATGTCTTATGTTTATCTGATACAATTCTAAGTCCATATTAGCCACTATAACTAAAAGAAGAGGGACGGAAGCAAATTTTACTACTGACAAAAAGGTTTCTTCATAATCAATGCCTTCTTGTTGAGTATAGCCTTTCATCACTAAGTGAGTATTATACCTTTTAATGGTTCCATCTGCTTTATACTTGATTTTGAGAAGCCATTTGTTCCCTATGGCTTTACGTCCGTGAGGAAGCTTAACCAGTTTTGAAACTTGATTTGACTATATTGACTATAACTCTTCTTCTATTGCATTTTTTCTTTTTTCTTTTTTCTTTTTTCTTTTTTCTTTTTTCTTTTTTCTTTTTTTTTTTTTTTTTTTTTTTTTTTTTGCATGACATGATAGAGCCGTATGCACAGTTTTGGGCTTATCAACATCTACTAGAAGAACCATGAGTTCTTTGACTATGTTTGTTCTCATGATGAATCACAAAAACATGACCCTTGATCTCAAAATTACGTTTGGGCATGATTTTCCTATTACTTTTTCTTGATTGGGAGTATGCAAATGGATCTGTTGAGTTGCTTCCACATTGATCAAATGGTTACGTATTGTAATCTATTTCCACTTATTTATATGGCACCTTGCCACTATTTGAATCATCAATTTAAATAAAGGTTTAGGTTTTTTTATTTCATTTCTCTTAGGAAAATCTTTTCCTAGAAGGTCCACTTTCCTTAATTCTATCTCAAACACACTTCCATCATCGTGCTCACATGTGAACACATAACCCTTAAATTGATTTGAGTATCTAATAAAGATACATTTCTTTCCTTGAGGACCCAATGTTCCAAACTTGTTTAAAAAATCATGAATGTGAACAGCACATCCCCAAGGTCTAAGGTTATTTAGGTCAGGTTTTCTTCCTATCCACGGTTCATAAGGAGTAGAAGGTACAGATAAGGGAACTCTATTCAAAATGTATGTCACAGTTAAGAAAGCATATCTTAGAAGGAAATTGGCAAGTTGGCTTGTGCCATCACGAATCTAGTCATATCCAACAATGTCCTATTCCTCCTTTCAGCAACATCATTTGACTGTGGTGTGCGGGAATAGTTAATTGTTAGATTATCCCTTTTTCATTACATAATTCCTTAAACTGAATAGATACATACTCACGACCTCTATAGGTTCCAAGGATTTTGATCTTCCTATCTAATTGATTCTCAACCCCAATCATGTATCGTTTGGAGCACTCTGAAGCATCAGATTTATGAGAAATCAAATAAATATCACCAAAATGCATGAAATCATCAATGAATGTAATGAACCATAAGGCTTAATGTCTAGCCTTACATTCATTGGACCACAAATCCAAGTGGATCAAATGCAATAGATTCTCAACCTTAAGGGCCTTACTAAAAGGTTTACAAGTCATTTTACCGGCAAGATGATTTTTACATGTAGATAAGTCATCTTTAGAGAATGGACCCAATAGTCTCTCCTTTACAAGTCGATTCATCTTATCTTATCCTATGTGACCTAGTCTAGCATGCCAAACATCACTATCAATATTCGCATAACTAGAAGTACAGACATTTAAGGAAACAAATGGATCAACATAATAACCAAACAACTATCTCTCACAATCCAAAATAATAAAACCATTCCTAATATGCCCACTACCAAAATAAACATCATTACGATAAATGTCAAAAACATTTTTTAGAAAATTCAAATTAAATCCTAAACTAAGGAGAGCAACAACTGAAACTAGATTTCGTCAAATCTCCAGGGCAAAAATAACATCGTGTAGGATGAAAGTTTTGCCACCTTGCAAAACCAACTTTCACGTGACAATCCTCTTGATACCAACTCTTGCATTATTTCCTATGTATCCATTTGGAGCCTGAGGGAACTCTGCGAAAATATAATAAAAGCTTCTCAATCTCTAATCACTTGGTTTGTGGGCTCTGAGTTTACAATGCACACAGGATAAGAGACATTGAGAAAGACATTACCAGAGATATCAGCAAAACTAGATAAAGTAGACTTAAATGTTACCTTCTCTTTTGGAGGCTCTGGGCACTCACGAACAATGTTGCCTAATTTGCCATAGTTGAAGCACTTCATTTTATTCTTATCTTTCTTTTTCTTCCCAAACTGATTCTTCATATTGTTTCGGTAAGCATTGACATTCTTCTTAGGACCATTTCCAGTTTCCTTTCCTTTGTTGTTTTTCTTCCAATTTTTCTTATGTTTCTGTCCCTTAGACTTAATGGAACTAGACTCAACAACAAAAGCTCCTGCCATGGTTTTGGCAACACTAACCTGCACATCCTCTAGTGAAACATGATGGGCACATCATTAAAAGTCTTGATACTATCATTATGGGTGAAGTTGATTTTCAAATGTTCCCATTTGTTGGTGAGGGATTGGATAAAAGCCTGAACCTATTGCTCATCAGAGAAGATATAACCAGTTGTCTTTAATTCCTTTATTATGTTTTACATCACTTTTAAGTGCTGCTTGATGCTATGACTATCCAAAGCATCTTGCTCCTCGAGCATATACCAAATCTTATGACGTCAAGTGTCATAGTTATTACCATTCAACTTGTCACCTTTGTTAATTGGAGTGTTACCTTGATAGAACGAGAGTCGTTGTATCTTGAGAGACTATTTATCAGTGATCTTCGAGACAAACTAACACATTTATCGGGGGAGGGGGCGGCGCAAATTAAATTTTAAAGGAACTGTTGGAGGAACAAGTCTCCATTAACTTAAATTTGCTTTTTGGTCCACCAAGTTAGTAGTTTTTATTTAATTCCTAATTTCATGTTCTTGATTTTATGCTTATTTACAACAGAAGTAATGCTTGCATTAATTATTTTGCCATCAGCGACTCCACAAACAATTCAAGTCATCAGTTATTATGTTGTTTTTAACTTTGATTTTCCTTTTTCGACTTTTAGTTTCTAAATGTATTTACTTATTTTTAATTATTAAAAATTAAATTCAATTTCTGTACGGCAGATTATACATACATGTATAATCAAAACTTGTTGCAATTATGACCATTTCGGAACAATTAATTATAATATGTTAGTTTAGGTCAATTTCAAGTGAGGAAAATTACAAATTTTTGTCCTATAACTATGCCATTTTCCACTTTTGATTCTGTGACTATTGAATTAACAAACTTAATCATATAACTTATGTCATTTTTCAATTTTGATCTTGTAATTATTGAATTAATGAACTTTCTCTTGTAACTTACACCAATTTTCTTTTTTTGTCATTTTTTTTTAACCGGCGTTGAACTTTTTCCAACCAAAATCTGACGTGGCGTGCCTACATCTACTGACACATCAGCATACAGTCATACTTCCGGTGAGCTATGTAGAATTTTGATTGGAAAAAGTTCACCGCCGGTTAAAAAAAATGACAAAAAAAGAAAATTGGTGTAAGTTACAAGAGAAAGTTCATTAATTCAATAATTACAAGATCAAAATTGAAAAATGACATAGTTAGAGAACAAAAATTGTAATTTTCCCATTTTAAGTAGCCTGAATTTCTATCACACTCTTTCCCACTGACCGCCGCTGCATTGGCTATGAACTGGTTGAAAGCCAAACTGTTGAAGTCAACGCGCGGAACGTTTGCCCTCGTAAATAATCAATTTGCAATAAAGTGGAAAACAAATCCTAGGCATATTACCTATAGTTGACTGAGTGAGTGCAACTCTAGCTTCCTTGACCTTGAAGGCTATTTTTGTCACAGAAATTTTAAGAAATCATGCAAATATAATATCAAATAATTAATTAAAAGAAAACAAGTATATGATATATAATACTGAAATTAAATGACTAGCCTAATTAGGAGTCACATTACTTAAATTTGTTCTAAGAAAGTGATTGCGGCCCATCGTGCGGGTATTGACGTCTAATCACAATTTCAAGATAAAACTCAATGTCTATGCTAGTATATCCTCGTATGAGCACAATCAGGCGGAACCTAAGAACAATAACTTGAAAATTGTCTAGGTGTGTGCCTTCACTAGACCTAGAATTAAAACTGAATAATGGCCATTGGTGGGTGTTACAGAAGAGTTTAATAATTTTCGTTAAAAAAAATAAAATAAAACAAAAGGCTTGACTATTTTTTAAGTTTTAAAATTTCAAATTTTAAAAATCTACAGCAATTTTGCAGTTTGTTTTCAACTCGACATGTTATATTATTTTTTCCAAATAAAATAAAATATTTTATTTATGGCTATTTCTGCAGTTTGTTTTCAACTCCACATGCTTTGTTATTTTTTTTATGGCTATTTCTGCAGTTTGCTTTCAACTCCACATGTTTTGTTATTTTTCTTAAATAATATAACATATTTTATCTAAGGCTATATTTGCAGTTTGTTTTCATCTCCACATGTTCTATAATTTTTTTCAAATAATATAAAATATTTCATAAAGGCAAGTTTCGCAGTTTGTTTTCAACTCCACATGTTTTATCATTTTTTTCAAATAATATAAAATATTTCAAAAAGGCAATTTTTGCAGTTTGTTTTCAACTCCAAGTGATTTATTATTTTTTTCAAATAAAATATAATATTTTATTTGTAATTTGTTTGTTTTAAGATACTCTAAATAAAAGGCTTTTAATCACGTTAGATTATGAAATCAATCAATGTAGATTTTTGAAATACTATATATAAAATCTTTTAATATTTCAACCATTTTTTAATATAAACTAGATGGCAACCAAAGTACCCTTGATGTTTGTATGTAAATTAATCAGTATTTATTTCATGTGTAAATAAAAATATAATGTAAATTTGATTTGTGTGTGCTTAATAATTAGAATGATCAATATATTTAATATAAGTATCTAAACAATGATTTAATCTAAAGAGAGCGGGTTTTAATTAATTACGTCTTATAATTAGGTTGTAGATGATTATTAAGGTGATTTAATATTAGTGGATATGTTCGTAACAATCCTTGAAAACACACCATCACTAACAGGCACTACAAGAATATATAATACGAGTGAAAAAAACTTGAGTGACAGTATGGAAATTGTCACTAATTCTATATAAAAACTGATAAAAAAAAATTATATTTTGTCAATAAAATATTTTAACAAACTTAACATATTGCCACTATTGACAATTATTGACACATGTATAGTGAATATCCAGTGAAAATGCCAATTTTATCACCCCAATTGCAGTCACAATTTTTATTGGCCTAAATTATCACTATATATGTTTTACTAATTGTTCATAATGACAACTTAAAATATTACTTTTTGATATTATTGTATTATATAGTGACAATAAAAATGTTTTTGTCACTTAAAACATATTATTAGTGACAAAATGAAAATTCATTGTCATTTAATGCCTATTATTAGGAACAATTTTTGTGTCATTACACAATTTAATTTTTATCACTCATATTAGATTGTTTTGTAGTTAGATTGATGCTATATTGTAACAATCCGAAAATTTGCCCTAATTAAATTTTAAAATCATCGTTTTTAACCAGTAAATGTTTTTATAATATTTTTTAGAGAGATTTTAATTGGTAAATAATTTTTCCACATTTTAAGATTTTTCTCACAATAAAAAATATCTGATCACTTCCGAAAAATTTATTTTGCACCCGAAAATTATCACTTGCATTATTTTGGTCCAAAAGAGAATTTTTACTCCAAAGCCTGAACCCAATTAAACTAACAAGCCCAACCCATTATGCAATATATTATACACTATACAAAGCAAAAATTATCTATGTGTGTGTGTGTATGCATAAGTCGGCCAAACATCTCTTTTTAACCTTGGATATTTTTTATTTTTAATGGAAGACTAATCCTCATCCAAGCCAATATCGTCATTAAGCTACTTGGCTATTCACCATAAGGTTTTGACACATGGCCTATACAATTTGCAAATGGCAAATAAATCTCACAAATTTCCTCTATAAAGTTGAGTCTTGTTGTAAGACAACACACACACTTCATTTCATTTTTGTCTTCCAATTCAAAAATTCAAGAACTTTATCATCTTTACTATCTTATTTCTTGAAGCTTCTTTAAAGATCTTAAAGCTTAAATTGAAGTGGGAAGAGAGTAGGATAGAATCAGTTGGTAAGTTCTCAATTTTTTATTAGAATTTTGTGATTGGGGTTTGAAGAAACATGGTACCAGCCCTTATAACTTTGATTGATTATAGGTTTTGCTTGGGAATTTGGAAATTCGCCGTCAAACTTTGGATTAGCTAGAAGAGGTAAGGATTATAGCTATTCTTCTCCCTTTGATACTTTGCTATGAAATGAAACTTCTTGTTAATCACTTGGTGAATTTGATGATTTGTGTTGATGAAACTACATGAAATTTTCCTTGCTTTGAACACTCACTTTTATTGAATCTTTAACCTTGCTATATGCTATTGCTTCCTTGACCATGATGGAGGGTTATTGGAGTTGAGATTTGGATGTAATAATGGCTTTAAACCTCTTGAGGAGTTTAGAATACAATATTAAAGATTTTGCAAAGTTTTTCTTAAAACTTGAACCTCAAAATTCTTGATGATCTGAAGAACAAACCAATCCAAATTTTATGAAAATCAGACCTCTACAACTATAAGGAAATTGAAAAAAAAATGAAAAATTGGGCGCGTCACCCCTAAAGTGGGCGCACTCGCACCCAACACAGTAGCCTTGGGTTACCTGAGCATGTCCGCGCCTATTTCTAAGTGCACTCGCGCCCACTCCAGAACACTTTTCGATGTGTTTTTGACCCATTTGTCTTTTATGTCCATATATCACTCTGATAAGCTCTCCTAAATCCGAATATATAATTTACATGTCCAAAATCCGATCCGAATTGATTGATAACGTTCGAACCCCATTTGAACTTTGAAAATTTTAATTCGGACGATTATCGTTACCCTTGTAACCTTATGTGTGATTGTTTAATGGGCTTTTGGGAAACTTTAGGAGGGATACTGGGTGGCGTCAAGCAGACAGTTGATTCCCTGAAGGTTTTCTTACTAATTTAGGTAGTTCCACGGAGGCATGGAGATAGGTTTTCCAAGGATTGGCCTGTGACACACAGATCGTCGACATTTTTGTCACACTATTTGATTGGGTCACCATCTTGAGTGGCCACTCAAGTATGGGACTTGTGGAGAGATAAGGATTATGTGTTTATTTGGAGTTATAAGGGTGAAAGATCCACCAAATATTATTTTTGTCTCTGTTATACGATTGTAACGCCCCCGATCGCGATAGCATTCCACCTCGCGACACGGAACGTCACTCGCGGTTGGACAGAAAAAACTAAAATCAATACAGCAACTAAAACATAAGTCATTCATTCTATAATATTAAAATATCGTTCTTACATGTCCAAATTTCAAAATACGAATTACAATTTGATCAGTCTAAACAAAATAGGCCTATAAAAAATTTATCAGTTCAGTTCATATAATCATATTTATAATAAGCCTAACGGATACATTATCTGAGAAGAAGGTCCCACCATTCATACCGGACTTCAATCTATCAATTCGACTTAGGAACCTACAATACGATATGGAATCATGGATCCACTGACCCAGTAAAACTTATGGCTGATGAATAGGAATAGGGAGTACAATGGTGAGTGGAACAATATAAGACAAGAATGTGATTCATTAAACATTTCGGTACAGTCATGTCATTTCATTCAATTCATTAACAATAAGCATTTATCACATTCAAGTCAAGTAAGGCTGAATCAAGGAATTTTTTGTGGATCTATCACCCTTATAACTTCAAACAGATTCATCCTTATCCCTCGGTTTTACTTCTCCGAGCCGTCGCTCAAGGAGAGCTATTCATTAAAGCACTTTATCAACTAACCATATGCTTTTAGGATAGGCTTTCGGAACCCTAAACTCCAGGGCTCGTCCAGTCTATCCAACATTTGGGATTTTCTAGGGGTTCCAATAGTCAATCCGATATTGCCCGTATCAGATACCCCTATCAAACCCCAGGGCCCAACATTTAACATTCAATTCATTTCAGGAACGATTAAATCATTTCGGTAATACGATAAGCCACAATGGCACAGTGTTGATTGACTAAAAATGGTAATAATTCGGTTCAATATCTAAATCAATCCTAGCATTTGAAGCGAGTTGGGAGTTTTGGACTTATGGACTTGAGGATTCATTATGTGAAGAAAAATCAAGATTTAAGTTTAGAAAACGTAATACGAATTTTTTGTTATTGAAACGAGGTCGGAAACACGTTTGAAAACACGAAAACGAGTCAAATATTTTCAAAACGGGTGCCTGAGCGGGCTTGGCCCCAAGAGTGAGCACTTGAGCGCCCAATTGGGCGCTTGAGCACTCAGCTTCTGGAGTAAACCCGTGGCAAGGAAAATTTCTGGGTGCTAGGGCGCCACTTTGGGCACTTAAGCACCGGAGATCTGGAAAGAAAATGATGTTGGTGATTTTCGCCAAGCGCTTGAGAAATCGTTTGAGCGCTTGAGCGCCTACTGGGCGATTGAGCGCTCATTCTGGGCGCTTAAGCACCTAGTCTTGGCCAATTTTTTTATTTTTTCATCTTTTTATTTTCTTCCAATTTTTAGTTCTAAAATACGTTTTTGGGGTTTCTTTAAGTCCATAACCATTTCTAAATCATTATTTGGGGGCTCAAACGGAGAATTTTTAAAGAAACAAAACCAAGTTAAAATACGACGTTTAAATCCATTTTTTCTCGTTTCTTTTAGTTTCACCATCAACTTATCCTCATTTAGTCTGTAGTCCCATTCATATTTCAGTCCAAATACAACAATGATATGAAGAGTGTTCATAAGACAATAGGTCGTAATTTCAACATGTTGAGCTCATATCAATGGCAACAATAATTAAGGCAACAAGATTCATATGATAACGAATAACATGCTTGAAATAAGATAGGCTCAACATAGCATGATATCAAGACATGAAGGAACGTGTAAACATGTCAAAGGGAGAAACGAGGCTCCATAAGTCTTACCTTAGTGCTAAATGTGATTAGAATATGAACTCCGAGTGTAGCAACCGAATTCGAATGCCTATATCACACCATAATTCATTTGTTAAACTTGAGTCATATCTAACATATCATATAGACAAACTTAAGACTTGGCTTACCCAATGTGTTGAGAGGTTTCCCCCTTGATTTCCTTTCTAGTATTCCTTGAATCTTGAAGCAAAAATGTGCAAGTGTGTGTGTGTGCTTTGGCTGAAAATGGGGATGGAGAGGGAGTGAGTTGAGTGTTGAATATTTTCAAATTCTTGAAGAGAGTAAAAGTGGTGGCTTGCAAGTCCATGGTCTACTTATAGAGAGGGGAGTTGGTGGCTAGTCATTCTTGGAGCATAGGCTTCTACCAAATGCCATGGTGATTCTTACCCAATGGCAAGGGTAGCCATGCATTTCATTTCCCCAAATCTGAAAATATGTATGAGTGTGTACATGTATATACATATATACCTATTCTTCTAGAATGCCTAGTGTGTGCGTATATATATGTATATACGCATGTGCCGAAAATTAGGGAGGTGTCTGGGCCATCAATTAGGCTGAAATGGTGGTAGAAATCGAGGCCCGATCGAGGAAAAAATATTTGGAACGTGTAGCACGTGGTTTGAAAATAAATCGTTGCTCATTTTATTGAAATCGTTTCATAAATTTTGATCAAGGAAATCTCGAGGTATTACAATGATTGTGTGATTTCTTTTATGCTCATGTGGAGCTACTTGTTTTATGTTTGATTATTGAATTTTCACAATCATTTAATTCATTTATTATCCTTATGTCTATACCAAATTTGTTGTTTACCTTGTTCCTTTGCCATTTCCTAACTATAATTCTTACTAAGTTAGTAGACTTATTTAAATGTGTTACCATATGTAGGTGAATAAACTTTGGAAGCTTTGTTGGATTTTAGTTATGAGTTTTTCTTTTATGTTTTATATGTATATGTTGGCAATGGATATTTGAGAATGTATGCATGGCTTGTAGCCGTACGGACTTGTTGAATGTGGCTTGTAGCCACTAGAATAATAATTTGTGAAGAACTCATGTAAATATAGTAAGATTAGATAGTAGTTGTTACCATACAACTTATGGTATGTAAAAGATATTGGTACAATTATATGTACATTTTTATGTGAAGGCATTGTTGAGTTATTTATCTCGTATGTATGTTGCTTCGTTAGAGATCTACCTGCCCACAAGTAGCGTTGCCAGCCTAGGGACGGATGTCCTAAGTTTTGGGGCATTACATGTGGTATCAGAGCGTAGGATATGAAACCTTAGAGTTTCTTAGTCCGTTATTGTATATATTTCACAATTTCCTTTTACTAATTACTAACCTAATTGTGATTATTGGTTGTGATGTGGATAGATGGACAAGAAAAAAATAAAGGCGAAAGAATATAGCGATTCCACACATAGAACTAACGGAAGTAATATGAGATCGCTAAAGAAGCAACGGATAGATTATGATGCGCTCCTGGAGGAAAAGGAACAAATATTGGAAGAATGCATATATGGAGTAGCATAAGTTGTACATGGATTATAGTAAGTAGGCCGAGGCTGAGATAGAGAGGATGGTTGATAGGCACTAAGGTCAGCGTCACAATGTTAAGAATGTGGCAGCTAACAATTAGCTTCACTTTACCTAGCTAAGATAGAATCTCCTAGGCCAGTTTGACGATGCATTTAGACAGGTGGCAGATGTATTATTCGCATGGAGTAGATGGCTCAGGATTATATGAGGGACGAGTACGTCCTAAGATTTGGGAGGACGGAGAAGCCATGGATGCCGAGCTTGTTCGGGCAAAAGATATATGCATCAAAGGCTAACCAAGTTGGTGGCATGATTATTGACGTGCAAAACTTTCCTACAGTGCCCAGCCGAACTATAGATGGAGGATTTGGACCATCTGGTGCCCCAGGAGGTGACGGGAGTAGTCAGCGGAGGGTCAGACCCACCGCACACATGAGGACTACTCCTCTACCACCTACTACCCAGGTGCACATTATAGACCACGAGCTAGCTTAGATCGATAGGCACTTTGGTCGGGATTGACATTGCGTATGAGGATATCAGGATTGATGCTGTGAATGGAAATATTACAGGCATTGGACGTGATGTTGGTGGTGGCGATGGTGTGGTTGGTGGTGAGGCTGACGATAGTATTGGTGAGGTCGGTGGATATAGTGCCAGGCGTAGAGGGAATGATGTTGGGAATGAGGTAGAGAAAGAGAAGCAAAAGAAGGATCCCGAGTAGGACCCAGACTTTAGGGGTTGAGAGTGGGAGATTAAAATTGAAAATTGTAAATATATATGTATATAGATAATTGTATGTAGTAACTAAGTTAGTTTTTGACTTTGTATAGTTTGCTATGTATGGTAGAGTGACATAGGAACTTGTATAGCACTAAGTGGTTATGTTGCCTTCTCTTTTACTAAGTATAATAGATGGTCTTGTAACCATATTTTGTATTAAAGTGACATGATCACTTTTTGAAAAAAATGAATAGTATAGCTTTTGCTACGTTGCCCAGCCGATTTTGATATTATATTTTGATACGATATGATAAACCTTGATCATATATAACCGAAGTAGGTAATGGGATGATACTAAGTAAAATTTATTTGTTAATTTCAAATTATAATGACAACCAGAAAAAGAACCTCAAATATTGAAACCTCTAGGAAGCAAGTTATGTCGAGACGTGTTTTATTCGAGGAGGTCCCTATACCTGAGATACAAACTTATGTAGAAAATAATCTACCTCGAGAGGATCCTCGTGAGAGACCACCCATCCTAGAGAGAAACCTACGGTGGATCAGCTTTTTACCTTATTGCAATAATTGGTAAATCAGGGCTGACAGCCGGCTAATCAAGGACGAGAAAATGAGGAAGACGTTGAGGATCAACTATTGTCTCGATTTCTCATATTTAACCCACCAAAGTTCAAAGAACATCCTGATGATCGAAAAGCTAAGTCCTGACTCAGTAAAATTGAGAAAATCTTTTGGGTACTTAACTACACGGAAGAACAACAAGTGAGGTATGTCACTTTTCTCTTGGATGAGGTAGTAGACAATTGGCGGCGAGTTGTAGAATAGATGTGACTAAGAGGCAAGATAGAGTAGACCTGGGATGGGTTTAGAGCAAAATTCACGAAGAAATACTTCCCTCTAGTGGTTAAGGAAATGAAGGAGAGAGAATTTACAAGTTAGATTAAAGGATTTTTGTCAGTAGCAAAATATGAAGCGACGTACAATTGACTGATCTAGTATGCTCCGTATGTCCTGGCTAACTAGAGCAAAAAAATGAAAAGCTTTGTAGATAGGTTAAAACCAAAGCTGAAATGAGCTTTGGCTATTTGCGATCCCTCTAGCTATGATGGAGCAGTTGAGAGAGCCATGGAGCTAGAAGTGGAGTTCCAGAAACTCTGAAAGATTAAGGATAAGAAAAGGAAAGGATGATCAGGTAAGTCCATCCAAGATAAAGAAAAGAAAGGTTACTTTGAAAAGAAATCAAAGACGGTGGCACGCAGCCCATCGAGTACAAAGGGAAAAGCTCTAGCAGCGATCAAAAAATGAAGCTGCAATTTCTACGGAGGCACCTCCCACACCGAGGATCGGTGTTGGAATAAATATGGACAGTGCATAGCCTGTGGAAGTCTATAGCACTTTGCTAGGGACTGCCCTAGGAACGGCAAGGATGTGAGTACTGGAATGCCAAACCTATCACAGCAGAATGCCACTAGACGACTACAGATCAAGCCAAGGACATATGCTATAGCAGCTCAGGAAAGAGTAGATCCTACGCAGGTGGAGCAAGGTAACATCCTAATCTAAAACTTTCTGTGTAAAACTCTATTTGATCGGGGTGCCACACACTCGTTTATATCTGTTGCATGTGCTAAGCAAATAGGACAGATCTCAGAAAATATAAAAACTCCTTATGAGGTCCATACCCCAATAGGAAGATGCTACGAAACTTGTGTTAGATATCGCAATTGCCCCATAGGCATAGATAACTAGAAGTTTGTTGCACATCTTATCGAGTTACCAATCCATTCCTAGGAGTTGAAGTTGGGATTGGTAATGACTCCAAAGATGGCAAAATAACCAATTAAAGCCACAAAAATTATAAGAAAAAGAGGACAAGGATTTCTAGCATACCCAAGATACTGTGAAGTTGGAGGATGTGAAAGTAGTTAAAGAGTTTCCAAAAGTATTCCCTAAGGAGTTGGATTCACTACCTCCAGACAGGAAAATCGAATTTGTAATTGAAACTCTTTCTGGGGTAGCGTCATTCTCAAAAATCCCTTACAAAATGGCACCAACAGAACTGAAAGAGTTGAAAGAGCAACTATAGAAACTGCTTGATAAGAATTTTATGAGACCGAACCCGTCTTCTTAGGGAGCTCCAATTTTGTTTGTAAAGAAAAAGGATGATTCACTAAGAATGTGTATCAACTACAGAGGACTAAATAAAGTGACTATCAAGAACAAATATCCACTACCCTACATCGATGAGCTATTTGATCACCTTCAGGGATCTGTGGTATACTCGAAGTTGGACTTACGACAAGGGTACTATCAATTAAAGATATGGGAAGCAGACATTCCCAAGACTGCATTCAATTCACGATATGGACATTTTGAGTTTATTATGATGTCTTTTAGATTTACTTATGTTCCTGCAGTATTCATAGATCTGATGCATTGAGTTTTCCGTCCATATCTTGATTGTTTTGTAGTAATTTTCATTGATGATATCTTGTTATACTCGAAGTCGGAGAAAGAACATGAAGAACATCTACAAATTGTTCTTCAGACTCTCAAAGAACATTAGTTGTATACCAAATTCAGCAAATGTGAATTTTGGCTAAGTAAGGTAACCTTCTTGAGACATATAACATTCCAAAATGGTCTTGAGGTTGATCCAGACAAAGTAGAAGCAGTACTCAACTGAAAAAGACCAGAAACAATTACCGAGGTAAGAAGCTTCCTGGGATTACCAGGATATTATCGGAAGTTCATTCAAAATTTTTCCATGATAGCTGGACCTCTTACCCAGTTGACCCACCAAGATCGACGGTTTGAATGGAACCGAAAGTGACGAAGAGAACTTTATGGAATTGAAGAAAAGATTAACTACAGCTCCAATACTCGCACTACTTGATGGGTTACAAGAATTTACAGTGTATACAAATACTTCTAAGGAAGGTCTGGGCTGTGTGCTGATGTAGAAAGGACGGGTAATCGCATATGCCTCTAGAAAGTTAAAAATTCAACGAGCAGAACTATCTCACTCATGATCTGGAGGTAGCAACGATAGTTTTTTCTTTGGCTACGTGGTGCCATTACCTTTATGGTGCCAAAGTAGAGATTTTTACGAATCACCAAAGTTTGAAATATATTTCTAGCTAGAAGAACTTGAACTTAAAACAACGATGGTGGATGGAGTTTTAGAAGGCCATGATTTTACCATCGCCTACCATCCAAATAGAGCAAATATTGTCGTTGATGCCTTGAGTCGAAAAGGGAGGCTAGCAAATCTGAACATATATCCTGAGTTGTACAGAGAAATTATAAAGGCTTAAGAGAAAGATGATTGGATATAGAAACTTAAATCTTCGATGAGCACGCAAACGGAATTTGAATTCAGGATAAATGCGAAAGGATTATTGCACTTTGGTGATAGGGTATGTGTTCCGCGAGTATGCATGAGAAAGTGTTGACAGCAGCCCATTAAAGTAAGCATTCAGTACATTTTGGAGGAACAAAGATATATAGAGATTTAAAATAGAATTTTTGATGAGATGGAATGAAAAGGAATATAAGTAAATATATTCAGAAGAGCGTGACTTATCAACTTGTGAAAGTGAAACACCAGAGACTCTCTGAAAAGTTACAGCCATTTCCAATCCCAAGTTAGAAATGGGATCAGATCACCATGGATTTTGTGGTTGGTCTACTGGTAGTAAGAGAAGGCGACGACAACATTTGGGTTATAGTTAATAGGCTCATGAACTCTGCATATTTTCTACCTGCCAAAACCTAACACAGTGTGAAGAAACTCGCCAAAATCTATATCAGGGGAATAATTCGACTACATGGAATACCTCATAGCATTTCCCTAACAGAGATCAAAAGTTCACAGTAAGTTTGTGGAGAAGCTTGAAAGAGCATTTGGAGACTAAGCTGTTGTTCAATACGGCAGCTCATCCTCAAATTGATGGATAATCAGAAAAGGTGATTCAAATATTGGAAGACATGCTGAGAGCTTGCGTTCTGAAGTTTCCTAGAAACTAGGATAGGCACTTACCTTTAGTGAAATTTACCTATAACAATAGTTATCAAGCCTCAATACAAATGACACCCTATGAAATCCTGTACGGAAGAAAATGCAAGTCATCTCTGCATTGGGAATTAGATAAGGTAAAGAGTTCAGAAGGACCTGAAATTTAATGTGGAGATCAAGTCTTTCTGAAACTTGCACTGCAAAAGGGAATAAGGAGAGTGGGAAAGAGCATAAAGGTAGCTTTGAGATTCACAGGACCTTTCGAGATTGTTAAGCGTATTGGTTCGGTGGCATATAGGTTCAACCTTCCGTCAAATCTTACCGGGATTCATGATGTCTTCCATGAATCCAATTGCGGAAATATCACTCAAGTCTTTCCCATGTTGTCGAGCACCTTGATATGTTAATTCAGAGTGACCTCATGTATATAGAAAACCCGTTTGTGTTCTAGATTTTCAAGTCCACAAGTTTATAAACCGTAGGGTACCCCAAGTCAAGGTTATTTGGAGGAATCAAAAGGTCGAAAAAGTCACTTGAGAGTGTAAGGGTGAGATGCGTGAAAAGTATCTCCACTTATTTGAATAAAGAACGAATTTGGGGACCAGATTCTTTTTAAGAGGAAAGAATATAACAACCCAAAAATTTTTCCTAATTAAATTTTAAAATCATTATTTTTAATCGATAAACATTTTTACAATGTTTTTAGAGAGATTTTAATCGGTAAACGATTTTTCGCCGTTTTGAGATTTTTCTCACAATCAAAAATATGTTATCACTTTCGAAAAATTTCTTTTGTACCCAAAAATTATCACATGCATTATTTTTGTCCAAAAGAGAATTTTTAGCCCAAATTTTTGGCCTAAAACTTGAACCCAATTAAACTAACAAGCCCAACCCATTATGCAATACATTATACACTATACAAATAAAAAATTATATATATGTGTATTTATATCTTGGCCAAGCATCCCTTTTAACCTTGGATATTTTTGTTTTATAATGGAAGACTAATCCTCATCCAAGCCTATATCATCATTAAGCCACTTAGCTATTCACCATAAGGTTTTGACAGATTGCCTGTACAATTTGTAAATGGCAAATAGATCCCACAAATTTCCTCTATAAAGTTGAGTCTTATTGTAAGACAACACACACACTTCATTTCATTTTTGTCTTCCAATTCAAAAATTTATGAATTTTATCATCTTTATTATCTTATTTCTTCATGCTTCTTTAAAGATCTTAAAGCTTAAATTAATGGGGAAAGAGAGTAGGACTGAATCACTTGGTAAGTTCTCAATTTTTTATTAGGGTTTGAAGAAACATGGTACCATCCTTTATAACTTTGATTGATTATAGGTTTTGCTTGGGAATTTGGAAATGTGCCATCAAACTTTGGATTAGCTAGAAGAAGTAAGGATTATAACTATTCTACTCCCTTTGATACTTTGTTGTGAAATGAAACTTGTTGTGATCATTTCACTTGGTGAATTTGATGATTTGTGTTGATGAAACTAGATGAACTTTCCCTTGCTTTGAATACTCACTCTTATTGAATCTTTAACCTTGTTATATACTATTGCTTCTTTGACCATGATGGAGGGCTATTGCAGTTAAGATTTGGATGTAATATGGCTTAAACCTCTTGAGGAGTTTAGAATAAAAAATTTGGAGATTTTGGCAAGTTTTTTTTTTAAACTTGAACCTCAAAATTCTTGATGATGTGAAGAATAAACCAATCCAAATTTTATGAAAATCAAACCTCTACTAGTATAAGGAAATTGAAAAAAAAAATGAAATATTGGGTGCGGACGCACCCAAAGTGAGTGCACTCGCAACCAAGATACCAGCTTCGGGGCGCCGGGGCATGTCTATGCTCATTTTCGAGCACAGTCGCACCCACTTTAGAACATTTTTCGATGTGTTTTGACCCATTTTGCCTTTTTATGCCCACATATCACTCCGATAAGCTTTCTTAAATCTGAATATATAATTTACGTGTCCAAAATCCGATCCGAATTGATTAATAACATCCAAACCCCATTTGAACTTTGAATTTTTTAATTTAGACAATTATCATTACCCTTGTAACCTCTTGTGTGATTGTGATTGTTCAATGGGGTTTTGGCAAACTTCAAGAAGGATGCTGGGCAGCGTTGGCCCGACAGTTGATCCCCTAAAGGGTTTTCTACTAGTTTAGGTAGTTCCACGACAGCCTAGAGATAGGTTTTCCAAGAACTAGCCTGTGACAGGCGAATCGTCGATATTTTTGTCACACTATTTGATCGGGTCACCATCTCAAGTGGCCACTCGAATGTGGGACCTGTGGAAGGATAAAAATTGTATGTTTATTTGGAGTTATAAGGGTGAAGATCTACCAAATATTAATTCTGCCTCTACTATACGATTGTGTGATTTGTTTTACGCTTACGTAGAGCTACTTGTTTTATGTTTGATTATTGACTTTTCACAATCGTTTAATTTGTTTATTATCCTTGTTGCCTCCATACCAGATTTGTTGAATTACCTTGTTCCTTTTGCCATTCCCTAGCTATAATTCTTACTAAGTCAGTGGGCTTATTTAAATGTGTTACCATGTGTAGGTGAATAAACTTCGAAAGCTTTGTTGGATTTTAGTTATGAGTTTTAATTTTATGTTTTTATATGTAAATGTTGGCAATGGACATTTGAGAATGTATGTATGGCTTGTAGCAGTGCTAACTCCTAAAATGTGGCTTGTAGGTACTAAAATAATAGTTTGTGGAGAACTCATGTAAATA
This sequence comes from Handroanthus guayacan, assembly GCA_014898755.1. Classification (NCBI taxonomy): domain Eukaryota; kingdom Viridiplantae; phylum Streptophyta; class Magnoliopsida; order Lamiales; family Bignoniaceae; genus Handroanthus; species Handroanthus guayacan. The sequence continues at coordinate 803,472 of JACFYI010003614.1, read as the reverse complement.
TAGTAAGATTAGATAGTAGTTGTTACCGTACAACTTATGGTATGTAAAAGATATTGGTACAATTATATGCATGTTTTTATGTTAAGGCGTTGTTTAGTTATTGTCCTCCTATGTACGTTGCTTTGTTAGAGATCCACTTACCCATAGGCAGCGTTGTCGGCCTAAGGACGAACGTCCTAGGTTCCGGAGCATTGCATATATATATATATTGTAGGTATAAATATATATATATATCTATATTTTTTTCAATTACTATATATCAAAGTCACGAACTTTGGGTGAAGCTGCTTCATGTTCCCCTCTTATAAGAGAGATGAGGGATTCTATTTTCATTCTCACTCTTCCCAGGTAACCCCCTAAAAATGATCATATAACAAAATATAAAGCTTGATGTAAGGTTGTTGATCATAGAAAAATTTACATGCAAAGAAATTAAGCATTCAATTATTCATTAAAATTAGTCTTTTTCTCAAAATAAAAACAAAGATAAATTCTTTGTGAATACATTCTTTAAACTCACCACGGTCTGATAATCATAATTCTTACTTAATATCCTATACCCTCTAAAATTCCACCACGTGTACAAATGGTTCTCCAGAACCACTATCTCTTAGATTTGATTACTTTATTACCTTTATGGACTATTAATTATATTAAATCATTTAAAATATTATCAAATTTGATGATAACACATTGTCCAAAATGCCCTTTTAATTTTCTATCTAAAATAATCTAATATACAATTTTATTTTATTTTTCATTAAATCTAAATTTTAAAAAAAAAAAAAAAAAAAAAAAAAAAAAACTTCTCAGGTCAAATCTTTAAACTCAAAAAAAAAAAACACCAAAAAGAAAACCCTAAAATTATACAAGAGAGGACCGACCCGGCAGAAACACGTCGCTGACCGCCGCATCCTGACCGTAGAAGTGCTATGGGAATATTCATCTCCATGCTTTTCTTCCCTCTTCCACCCCTCGGGTCTGTTTGGGTTTTGAAGAATTACTTCTATGGAAGAAGAAAAGCCTACCTTTGATTGTATGTTCTCCTTTTCGCAATAGTGAGCTACTTTATAATTATGCAGCTAAGAACTTATTTTGTATGGAAATATTAATGCAAGACTTTGAATTATGGTACTCCTGGGCTCTTATACAAATTTCTCCACAATAGTGCTACAACACTTCGGCGGTCGGGAGGGGCGGTGTGTATTCCTCAGTGGGCTAACCGTATTTTTGCTGGGTCTTTTTTTCTTGGTCCTTTCTTGAATAGTCTTAGGGTTCTTTTTTATTTTCCTAGAGTTTAAAGATTTGATTTGACAGTTGTTTTTTTTTATTTAGATTTAATAAAAAAAGAATAAAATTGTATGTCAAATTATTATTTAGACAGAAAATATTAAAAGGACTTTTTGGACAATGTGTTATTATCAAATTTGATGATATTTTAAATGATTTAATGTAACTAATATTTCATAAGGGCAATAAAGTAATTGAATCTAAGAAACAATAATTCTGGAGAACCATCTGTACACATGGCGGAATTCCATGGTATATAGGATGTTAAGGAAAAATCATGGTTATCGGACCGTAGTCAACCCCCATATATAGTCCTAAAACAAGTTGTTAACCAGAGTCATTTACCAAGTCAATGTAGAAATTATAAAAGATGGTCAAAAGAGCTTTAGAAACAAAAAAAAAAAATTACTACATCTACCCCGCTTGTAAAAATAGAAAAGAATCATGACCAATCACCAAATCAGCCCAGGCTCCAGGTACACTTATCTTATCACAATCGTTTATTATTATGTGTTTTGTGGTGTTAAAAGGTGTAGTATTAATTTTTGAAGTATTATGTATATATTGCATAAAGTGCATTGATGAGCTAGATTTGGCTTGACGAGCTAGATTTGGCTTGACGAGCTAGAATCAATATGGAGGTCAACATCATGCTATCTCAAGAGAGTCTAATATACAACGTAGTAGACAAATTAGACTTGCCAAGATGGTACTCCGTAATAACACAATCTAGTTTTGAGCAGCATGTATCGTCCTACCTTGTAGTCGAATGGCCCGAGGTACGGCCACTAGATACCCCAGGAGCACTAGCCCGAGGTCGATCACCCTGACCTCGAGGCTGACATGAGATGCTCCATGTAGTTGATGCAGTAGGCCCCTCACCTGCCAAGTAGGCACTCAAACTCAGCCTACATCATGCACAATGATAGTACCAAAATAATACAAAGGTTTGAAACTAAAATTATTTACATGACTTCGAACAAACTATTCAGTGAAAGAATTTTGGCTGAGAAGACCATTTGTCCAACATATTTTAGCTTGATAATTAATTGGGTTACACATTTAATAAAGTATTTTAAACGTTATATCAATATAAAGCTTTCATTGAGAAGATATCAATAGTGTTCATTCAACAAAATTCATCAAAAGAGGAATGTGAAAATTGAAGCTTAAATTAATGTGTGAACAAGGGACACAACGTAAAAGTCTAAAGCAAGAAACCACATTGGAAATTCCTAAAGGTAAGTCCCCGGTGTGGTATTTGGGTTTGGACTCATTGGGGGTAACAAAATGTGCAGAAGGGGAAGACTTACATCTATGTGGGTTTGAACTTAAGCACTTGCTCGGCTAGTCCGCTCAAGTAAGGACATGGGTAGTATCTTCGATTTGTCAGTTGTTGCATCTCTACATAGAATCACTATCACAACTATAAATAGGGGACCTAGAACCATTCGCAACCTATCTGGAAGAGCATTGAAGCATGACATTTGGCATTCAGTACGCTCATACACCAATTTACATTCATTATAAGTTAAAAGAGTTTTAAGTTAGTTTCTTTGCCAGTTTTGATCATTGGGGTGTTACCTTGGTAGGCAGTGGCGGATTTACAAAATAAGGGGGGTCAATTGACCCCACTTAATTGGCGACCGTATATGTGCATGTATAAAGTTATAGAAATAGATTGTTCTAAGATGATTTGGCACTAAAAGTACACCAATCCAACTCGTGCTATGTTAAGCTTCTAAATACGTGTGAGTGTCACAGGTGTTGGAGGTTTGAACCCTCATGGTAGCATTGCTTTTATTTATCCCTCTCTTTTTTTTTTCTTTTTCTTTTTCCCCCTTTCAATTTCTTTATTCTTCAATATTTTCTATTTTTAAGTCTTTTCAAGTTGGGATATAATAAGAAATTTTTATTAATTATTATATATGTATGCATTATAAAAGGTACGGTTTAATTTTTTGTGAAAATTGTGAATCATTAAGGTAATGTTGAATGAATTATTGTAGTGGCTTCTTTTGACATAGATATTTTAATTGTTATTATGGTGTAATTTTTATGCAATTGATTATGGCATTTGAAATCTTGTTGTAGACAATTGATTTAATGTATTTATATTTATTTTTTATTATTATATTTTAAATCTAATTTTTATTAGTATAGTTACCTCTACAATCTTGAGGTTTGCCATAATTACCATTACACCCGTTATTGTACAATTCAGCTAATGTATAGATACAATTGCACTCCTTGAATTTATGCATAATTACATTTATACCTCTTGTCCAGAGGATCTTTTTGTAATGTTTCATGATATTTAGGGGGGTGTAACGAAGTCATTTATTAGTTGAACGAATAGTAGAAATGTGACAACCCGAAAATTCCCCTAATTTAATTTCGAAGTAAGAAAATTTATCTAATCAAATAGACAAGAAATTTCCTAATTTGC
>JACFYI010003614.1:766511-777407 GCA_014898755.1 Handroanthus guayacan | reverse complement strand
GCTACAAATTTGCGATGGCTCCGCGAGGGAAGTCAGCGACGGAATAGAGACGGCATGCAGATGAATGTTAATGTCGCTACGCAGCGACGACGTACTCCCATTCCCTCTTCTTTTCGTCGTAGCGATGAACTTTACGAGCAACTGAATTCCGTCGCTATATCAGAGAGAGATTAACAACAAAGTTTGTGTTCTCGTTATACAGTGACCCCTACCAGGCGACGGAGCCTTCCGCCGCTGGTTGGTGCCTGATCTGTCGCTGATTTGTCTAGCTACGTTTCGACGATGGATCTGCTACGGTCTGGTCCATTGCTAATTCTGTGATTTTTTGTAGTGTTATAAAAAAAAGTTAAAAATTGTATTTTTTAAGCCATAATTGCGCAAAAACGTGTCCACCGTGTCCCTCACGTATCCTTCACGTGTCCGAACCGTATCCCTCACGTGTCCAAATTTTTTAATTATTTTTTAATTTCGGACCTGCCACATGGCGTGTCTGATACGTATCCGACGCGTATCTCTCCGTATCCGTGTCCCCCGCGTGTTCGATACTGCATTTTATAATTTTTTGAAATATCCGTGCATCATAGGGCCAGAGCATATATTTGTCTAATTATATATTGAAGAGGGGCAAATTTCATGCATTAATCGAAAAGAAAAAGGAGGAAAAATAAGACATGAATGGTCACGTTACATGCATGATACTGAATTGTCCTCAAGTTGTAATATAAAAGTAGATGGACCGAAGGTGGTTCGATTAATTATAATGATTTATATTATAAGAACAAATAGTATTATAATCAATAAAATGTAAAGTTGTCATGTCAAAATTATAACTAAATGATATATTTCTTGTTTAATAACCTTTTTTATTTTATCATAACAACCATTTTTGTAAAGGTAACGAAGAGGATAAAGGAACCAATGACGTGAATGGTCTGTAATATAGCAATGACTGGAATTCATCGAGTTATTCGATTTGCCCCCACGAAGAGTAGTGAAAAAAGAGATAAAAATTGGAAAAGGCGGCCGGTTGACCTTTGATGGAAGACCTTCATAACAACTATAAATCCCAATACTATAAGAGAAGAGTCAAGAAGGAGCAAATCGAACAATCTCCAGTCACGCAGCTAAGAGAAAACTAATACCTTGCAGGATGTCGGATAAAGGAATAACTAGGCTATGATGCATGTGTACAAATATGGGTACGATGCATACGGACATGGTAATATGGATTGTTAAAAAATTTCACCACACGACATGGCATGGAAACGGATATATGTGTGTGTATGTGTGATAACTACACCAAATTATCATAATTTTTTCAAGCATAGTTTCAATTGAAAAACAAGATTTTCAACTAAAAAACAAAGGTTAATATAAAAGAACAAATCAATTGAGTAAATTATCTAGTTTTCCCTCTCCACTATCTTTCATCAAACACTTATCATGATTAAGTTCTAAGACTATGGTTCTATATTAATTCTTTGTTTTTCCAAAATTTAAATCTAAGAGTGTAGAAAATAAAGCATTAGGTTTGTCTTATCTGAGATTTAGTGGAGTCACGGCAAAAAAAAGAAAAATCTCCAAGTCTCGAACACAAGAACACAAGAACCAAGGGTTTGACAACACTATATTGTGGGTTGTGAATTGGTGAAGTTTTAAATGTTTGAAAGAATTATGCCTATGTAAAAGCTAAAGTTTGGAAAAATTGTAATCTTTTGTGTTTGATTTTAACAAAAATAGGAGTGATTGAGTGCGTTAAATGTTTTGAAGATTGGAAAGAAGAGTACTAAAGAGTTGCTAACGATCGTCTCTAGATTAGAAGAAAGAATAGTTTAGAAGATATCGTTTTTATTTTTTTTTCCCCCCATTTTCCTTATAAAATCATAAGAGTTGAAAGTGGATTTTTTTCTAGTCATGTCACAAGTGTATCCCACCATGTTCAACTCACATCCCAGCATGTGCAATGTGTGTCCAAGTTTTTAGTCAGTTTTATTCTTGGCATGCCAGGTGGTATGTCAGATATGTATCCCACACACGTCCCTTGTGTAATCATGTCCTATGTGTGTCTAACTCTACATTTTGTAACTTTTTTATGTATCCATATGTTAGAGCAACTAGCCAACTAGGCAATCCTCAAGTGATTTGTCCATCTGACCATCGGAATGAGTGGCTATGAGTTCAAATTATGTAAAATTTTGCTCTCTAATGCCATTCAATTCCATTGGACTCACTATTGACTTTATCTCACTAAAATGCCAGATGGTCCTATGCAAGGTTCTTATGGTGCATGTGTTCTTCATCCTCAACCTCTACCTCTTCCTCACATAGCTTTGTTGATAAACCTAAGTTCCCTGGACCCTAGGTTGCTCTACCTTAGCTCTCTCATCGTCACCCTTCACAGTCATTAAATCGATCTTCACTTTTATAACCCCTAACCCTATCAAACTGTGTACTTCTAGATTCTTATGAAGACATAGAAGAAGTACTGACCTCTTAGACTCGACCACAGGGTCACCATTTATCCTCCCAATTTCACAACCACTATCACTATAAGCAAGAATAGAAATGAAAGGCAAGAGAAGGAAAATTACTCAAGAAAATTTTGTTAGATGAAGTAGGTTGGGAATTGCTTATTTAATAATCCAAGCACAAAAGTGATTGGTGATCAGATCATTATTATGCCAATTATGGTTACCTTGGAGTAGGAGAGGACACTTGCAATGGTTACATCCAAGCCAAATCGAAAGCTTGCTCTTTCTTCTGCGATCTCTCACTTGCTAAAAAGTTGGGAAAAACCCATGGTAGAGAGATTAGCATCCACGTAGCACCAACACATTGGAGCCATGTTAACCTTAGCATCATCTTGTGGCGCTACACATAAAACATGACGAATTTGATGTCCAGGTACTCCTAAGATCGACCAAGGCACCCAAACTCACACATAGGGAAGCCACCTTTAAGCTTCTGATAATTTTAAATTTATCTAAGCTGATGGTCCTCAGGTTAGCATCTAAGCTTAGAATCAACTCTCAACCTTAGTCTATGTCACGATCTAAAAGTTTAATAGGTCGCTCTGCTCGACTTCATATGCTCGAAGTTGGTCAAGCTGAATAAGACAACTATTAGAGCTTCATTTCATGCTAATACAAGCTCTCATTAATGTGATTCCTTTCCTCTTCAACATTATGCCATATTGCAGCCATAGCCTTCTGCTTTTTTTCTTTGAAGCCTTTTTCAGCTCTCGATATTAAAGCTAAACATTTCCTAACTATGACATTTGTAGTAAGCAATTAGGTTGGAAAATTCAACTTGATCCTTTATTTTCTTTGGGAATTTGCATTCTTCCCCTTTTGTGGAAAGTTTCGGATGAGAAACTTCATCTTTCTGGTGATGAGGGCAATATCTTTTTCTCGATCATTATCTTCATAGAATTCTTCATCGAATTGTTCATCATGTGTGCTTTTAGAAGTCATAGACCTTTTTTTTTCCCCTTGCTTTTAGCCAATTTTTCTTTAGCCAAGATGGTCATTTCATGTGAAGTGAGCCGATAAGCTTTGCCATAGTCATAGTGGTAAGACGTTTTGCTTCCTAAATGGCAATAACTTTAGGAGCCCATTTTTGAGGTAATGATCTCAAAATTTTTCTGAATTTTTCTTCCTCAAAAATATTTTTCCAAGAGCATTCAGATGATTGATTATTTCTAAGAACCTTAGATACATTTGCTTGATATTCTAATTATGCTTCGTAGGAAAGCTCAAAACCTGTATTTTCTATGCTCAAGGAATTCTTGGCTGAGGAGGGGTTAGCTTCATCAAACATAACATGAATGGACTCCTGAATGGTTCTTTTTAATTTGTTATAAAACCATTAGACTTTATTGTGAGTTGAGTAGCCTAGAGAAAATCCTTCATCTAATTTTAAGTCAAAGTTGGAATGTTGCTCCCAATCGTTAAGGATAAAACATTTGCAACCAAAGACAGAAAAATAAAAAACATTTGGAACTTTACCAAACCATAGCTCGTATGGTGTTTTCTTTAAAATAGGTCGAAGAAAAACCTTATTTGAAATGTAGCAAGTTGTGTTCACAGCTTCAACCCAAAAGGTTTGAGGGATGTTGCATTTGTTAGCATGGAACAAGCCCATTCTTGTAAAATTCTATTTTATTTTATTTTTTTAGTGACCCCATTGTATTGGGGAGTTTTAGTGGCTGAGATCATGGGAGTAAACATTTTTTTACAAAATTTTTTAAGTTTGCTTCATCAAATTCTGTTCCGTGATCACTATGGATTTTCTTAATGAAAAGATTTTTTTATTATAAAGACATTTTGAAAGAGGAATAAAAGCATTTAGAGTGTTATTTTATGTGCGAGAAAAGAATCTGAGTAGAATGGGTAAAATCATCTATTATAATAAAAATGCATATTTCTTACCACCGATAGACGCAGTGCTCATTGGTCCAAAGAGATCTATATGAAGTAGTTCCAAAGCATTTGGGTAGTTACATCATTTTTTTCCTTAAATGAGGATTTAATTTGTTTCCACTTCTAGCAAGCGTTGCAAAGTTTGTTTTTGTGAAATTTGACTTGTGGAATACCTTTGACAAGCTCCTTTTTCGCAATGTGATACTAATTCCATGTTAAGATAGCCTAATCTTTAATGTCACTTCCAGCTTTCTTCCTCAGTGATAGCTAGGCATGCAACATTTTGCAGAGTTAAATCATCAGGAGAAACACAATATATGTCTAGTAGCAATAAAAATTAGTTTGCCATCCAGTTTAACATGACATTGAGTGGGATGGAACTGAACTTGGTATCCTTCATCACATAGTTGACCAGTGCTAAGGAGATGATGTTTTAGTCCTTCAATGAGTAGCTTATTTTTTATAATGGTCCCATTGTCTTTCCCGATTTGTCCATTACTGATGATGCGTCCTATTTTATTGTCTACATAGACTACGTTTCCACCATGATATTTATGTAGTTTTATGAACATAGATGCATCTCCTATCATATCTCTAGAATATTTACTATCGAGGAACCATATTTGGTTCCAGATCTGTTCCTTGGCATGAATCGAGAAATAAGAAATTTATTATTTTGAGTCCCCACATTTTGCTAGCTCTTTCTGGATTAGTTGAAACAATCTTTAGTACCCTAACCAGTTTGGTACCCATAAGTTCTTAAAAAGACATCAATAATTAATATGGCCAATGTTACCGTATGAAAGTGGAAAGAGATATGAGTAGATTTCAAAAATTATAAATGCAGTGGAATTTAAATTTAATTAACTTGATTATTATGTATCTTATTGAATCAATTTATACAACCAAATGAATTAAAGGTAGAAGAAAACTACCTTAGAGCAAACTCAAAACTCCAAGGCAATGATAGATCTCCTCTCCCAAATCTTGATCTACAAGCTCCAAACCTTACATTACCAATCCTCAATACTTGATCTCCAATCTTCAATTCTTGATCTAGGAAGATCTAATCCTCCAAAAGATTTCTTCTTCTTCAAAACCTTAGCTGAAAACCTCCACAAAACAGCCCCGAATTTGACTCAAAGTGCAAGGATCTCGCCAAAAAATCCTCCAAATGTAGGATCTGTAATGCTAATTCACGCACCTTGATATTTAGGAGAACGCTTGAGAAAGATGAGAACTAGATTTTACCCTTCTTCAATGGAGATTTGAGAGAGAGAGAGAGAGAGAGAGAGATGAGAGAGGATATTTTGATATATTTTAGAGGAAAAATTCAAAAGTGTAAATATGGCATTAGCTCCCCAATGGCCAGCCATATGCTAGTAGATATAGGCCACTTGGACTTGCTAAATGGACTAGATATCTTGAGAACTTTCTAAATGGATGGTCACATCATCCATGCACTAGATTCTCTCAAAATTTCATTGGTTCACTTGGAGTCCAAGTAAGATATGAGTTAGCATCGGCAATTTAATTAACTCCTTAATTAGCTACCAATTCAAATCCTTCTAAATTCCTTTTGAATTTCCTTCCAAAATTAAATTAGCAACTTGGCCGAGTTACAATTTGACATCTCAAATTAATTGGATATTTAACTATTAAATTAATAGACTAATATGACTTTTCAAATTAATCTAGTCAATTGGCCAATTTTCACTTTTGTCAAACCCTTTGACTTTAGTCAAAATTCTCTCTCCTACTTAATCTCTATTAAGCTTAATCATTTAAACTGTTTAGATAACTCTCAATAAACCTTTGTGTTCCCATCAAGACTTTTGTGTGTAACCCATTAGATTCATCAATTAATTAGATATAAGCCTGCAATATTCTGTGATTTAATTAGTGAATAAATATTCAAATATTTATTCCGATTAATTAAGCTCCTTTAATTAACTACTCATTGAAATTAATCTCTATTAATTTTTAGAGTATCCAATCTCCATGGTCAATGTTTAGCCACAAGCCCATGGAGCCTAATTGATTAGTGAAATTAATCTTGATATAAACCTTTCCACTCACGTGTTCCATGCAAATACATTCCTTCCAATTCCTATCTCCCTATCAAGACCTAGGGTCAATGTATTTTTGGTACCCTAATAACCCTAATACTATGCTTCTATTCTTGATGAACTATTTATCATGACACCTCATTTGGAAACCCTTTCCAAATAATCACACCAATTTGCGAAAAGATTCTAGTGAATCGAGCATCCTAGAAAACATAGAAAATGCACTCGTTTATCAGATGAGAAATCAAATCCTTTATTAGAACTCACAAACCTCCATGCGCAGGTAGCTTGTCCCCCAACGAGTACCTCATATGATCCACTAAGTGACTAAGACGCCCCTCAAAGAACAAGGATCTACCACAAGGTTATTATTATTCTTCAAGTCAAATAACTAGTTATATGCTCTGGTGTAAGTAAGAGAACTTCTCATTATCGAATGTCACTACCGCTACCTTATGAGTTTCTCTTAGCGAGTCACTCAGTGAACTTATTCTCTAACAAGCACCTACTAATGTACACCAATATCAAGTACATCATTTGCTCATGAAACAGAGCAATAGTCCTACTCTTTGGATATATGCATCGTTAATGCAAGTTTATTTGAATCTAGGATGCCCTCATATCAAACATTTTATGACTTTGAATATTTTAAGATCAAGATCGTAGAGACATGTTTTATGATCACCAACCAATGCGTGACCAAGTCTCATAGTCGTATTTGATCTAAAGGGCTTCTTCCATATAAATTGTTGAGATAAGTCATAATTTTATACACAAATGATAAAAGAAGACCATCTTGCATATTGAATAAAATAATATTGTATTAATCAAAAAGCAATTTTACAAGCCAAAATTAATTGGTTGTGGAACACTACTCTAATACCGCATGAGAAACAAGTTTTATGGGCATGTAGAGGATTTTGAAAGTTTCTAATAGTGTGTCTTTCTACAATTTTAGAACTTTTAGTCTAACTAGAGCTGCTTTTAGGGGTTTCACAAATATCAAAGCCGATTTCAACTTGATCATTTCTAAATTCTCTTCTAGGTGAGTATTTACGTCAAACAAATCTCTGAAAGGTGTTTTTATTAAGATGCACTTGTTTTCCCTTTAATTATGACATTCGTTCTTTTAGAGTTTGTTCTCATTAGTTAGATTTTCTAACTTAACCTGTAGGTCATGGACTTAGTGATGCAAGGGACTCATTTTCTCAAGTTAATCATGTCAAGTTCTGATATCTTAAGAAGTTTGCATGATTCATCATCATATTCATTATCATCATGTGAGCCAAAATCAAGAGAACATACCTAAGATTTAGTTAGAGATAGTTTCCCTTACTGTCGAATGAGTCACTGTCGGAGTCGTCCCAAGTTATTGCCATTGCCCTTTGCTTGGACTATTCTCCTCCTCTCTTGAGTTTCAAACAATCTAATCTGACGTACCCAATTTCATGACATTCATGGCAGCAAATTTGTTGAGGTTCTAAATTGGAACGATACTTGTTTTGTCTGCTTTTCCAACTTCTTTGCTGCAATTTCGTCAACTGCTTTTCTTTTGGTGACCATAGCCATTTCTTCATCGATATCATTTGAAATTTCATCATTGGAATCAACATTAGAACTGAAGGCTATGTTTCTTCAGGTTTTTGCTACTGGATTTTCTCCCCATTTGAGAAGAGTCATTTCATGAGAGCTCAATGATCTTATCAGTTCGTTCACTGTCATTATGCTTATATCTTTGGCCTCCTGTATAATAGTTACTTTTGGGATCTAGTGTAGAGGAAGAGATCTCAAGATCTTCCTAACTCGTTCTGCTACACTTACGGTTCTTCCAAGAGCAAACATTGGATTTATGATATCCATAAGTCCATAAACCTTGTGTACATTTGGCTAATGTTTTCATCTGATCTCATCTAAAACATTTCATGCTCATGTATTACAATGGTAAGTCTTTCTTCAACAACTTGCTTAGTTCCTTTGTACGTAATTTGGAGCATGTACCACATCTCTTTGGTAGTTGTAGATGTGTAAATTGGATTGTACTCTTCTAAGGAGAGAAAACATGATAGGATGTTCCTTGCTTTAGCGTTTAGGGCAATGGACCTTCTTTCTTCCTTTGGTAGTTGAAGATAATCTTTAGCATCTTTGATTTCATCTGTGTTAGTGAACTTCAGCTTTATCCTGATGCTCACTATGAACCATAACTCAAAGTCAATGGATGAGAAAACCTCCTTGAATCGTTGTTTCCACACAGGATAGTTGACACTGTTGAGTAATGGCCGTCTTATATGTGATGGACCTTGAGGAATATCAAATGTGTTAGATGGCAAGAAGATCTTTGACTCGAGTTTGTCACACCACACAAAAGAGCACGTGACTCTGATGCCAATTGACACCCTAAAAAATACCTAGGGGTGAATAGGTATAAAAATTACGCAGCAATGTATGAGATCAGTTTTTCAATGATTTATGTATCTGGAAGTTTGTAAAACCAATAACAAACTAGGCAGTATGAAAAGAATTAAAGTACAAAATAACTCAGTGATTTACAGTGGTTCGATAAACCTAATCCACTACCTAAGCTCCCGTTTAGGATTTTTAACCTATCAAAATATTATTAAAATTAATAAGTCTACAAATATATTTCAATCAATTAGACAGTAATAAAGAACAATAAGAGAAAGAAATTGTCCAGATGGACTACTATCAGATGAGAGTGATGTAAAAATCTCCCGAAGAGGGATAGGCAGTATCCACTAGGTGCTATTGGAAGCTACCAAAGTTGACTATACTCAGGGAAGCTTACTGTGTTAGTGATAGTGCATTTATTGTGTTACTTGAAGTAAGGTTATGAAACTAAATGGTGTTGGTTTTTTCTGTTTTATGTTTTTAATTTATACATTTGCGTAAATAAAATTATTTACTGTGTAAGTTTCCTGATATATCCTTAAGTATTGGGGACTGTATGGTTAGTTTTCTAAAAAATATCATTAATCTAACTGTTCTTTTGAATAAACATTTGGGTTAATTACATTTACTCCCCTGGGAGATAAAGTATTTATTGATTTACTCTCTTGTGGTTCTAAAGTTACCAACAACCTCCCTACAAGTTTATTGATTTACATAGAGATCCCATGGCAATAGGTATCCCTAGTTTTTTTTAAACTTTTACAATCTAAATTACCCATGATAATAATTGTTATTTGTGCTTATAGAGACTTAAAGTATATGTCTGTAATACATAGCAACTATCTAAAGTTAGTTTAATCTACAAAAGTTCGGACACTAGGAGTAGAGGTGTATTAGGAAGTTTAATTAATTTTTTCAATGATATCATCAAATTTCATTCAAAATCCTAATGCGAGAGGAGGCGAGATCTATATAACCTAGTAAACTCGTGAGGAAGTTTTTGATAATTTTCAAACCACGAGAAGACGAGATAATAAGATACCATATTTCTAAAGGGAGGTAGCTAAAATACACCTAAATTTTTTAGTGATGAGCCAGATATTGGAGTGAGATCCATTGTCTAGTTTTGGAATTTATGATTAAATATTGAATTATTAAAAGTGTACAACTGAAATTTACTATCATTTACTATTATGAAGATCTTGAAAAATTAAAATTGTGGAAACGAATCCAATAAGATTTACTTTTTTTTTGTTATCTCGTAATTTTACTTTCTTCACTCATTTTCCCTAGTTTATTTCTTGCAGTATTGGTTAGGAATAATTCGTTTGCGTTTACCCTTCATTTTCATTTTTGAGTTTCTATGTCTCTCATCGTGCCTACACTTTGTTTGAGTTTACTCTTCATTTTCATATTTGAGTTTCTATGTCCATCATTGTGCCTATACTTTGAGTTTACTCTATTTTCATTTTTGAGCTTCTATGTTCGGAACGGGATCCTCTATTCCAAATAATGTTTCATCTCATATTATATGTATTTAAATACATGTCATGTGCATTGTGTTTATTACTAAATATTTTTATAAAAAAATATTTAATATACGTGACATATATTTAAAAATATGAAATAGGAGATGAAATACTATTTGAAATAGGGAATCCCATATTTTTATGTCCATCATTGTGCAAATTTTCGTCAATAATGTAGTCAGTACTTTATTTTCTAAAATTATAGGGTGTGAAATGCTAGCATGCTTGGTGGTACATGCTCCTATGCAAGAAACATACCTAAAAATACAAAAATGCGTTCAAATGTAATATTTTTCAAAAGTATATACATGATGTGAAATTTTTAAAACAAATAAATAAATAAAATAAAATAAAAAATAAAAAATTCACAAAAGAATAATCAGTGGTAAGCATTAATGACTGTTTTAAGTCACGTCATCTGCTAAATATACGGATGAAAAATAATTACATATAATAAGAGAATGTAGATGG
>JACFYI010003614.1:711753-723833 GCA_014898755.1 Handroanthus guayacan | reverse complement strand
AAACTCTTTGTAATTAAATTGCAAAATATAGAATCGTCCAAAGTTCGAGTAATTTAATGTCATTTTCTCTCTCTATATATATTTGGTAAATAAGATATATGTCCGTATTAATGATTTGTTTGGGGGAATGAGAATAAATATTATGGGCTATGGGTAGTTCTCATAAATAGGCTCAGGCTTTTCCTCTCAAATGGGCAACCAGCTTTAGTTTTATTTTGCTGGCAAAAAGAATAGGAGAGAAAATTAGGCCAAACAATTTTGAGAATCTTTAAATGCATGCATTTCTGTTGTTTCTTTATTTTTCCTTTCCTTTTACTTTTTTTCCTTTGATCTAGGCTTGTCAACGAGTAGGGTAAAAACCCAACCCAAATTCATACCCAATAAATACTCTATAGTTAAAACTCTATATTTACCCTACCCGAGGGGTCTTAAGACCCATTAGGTCATGAAATACGTAGATTTTATATTACCCATACCCATTGGATCTGCCCTATGCTATCAAAAGACCCATAGGGTCTATCATCTATGTTATTAAAAGATTTATTGAATTTGTGGATTATCAATTGTATTTTATACAGACTTTCATATTGTTAATGTAATAAGAAATTATGAAATTTAATATTATCGATAAATTAAATATACAATTATAACATACTCTTCAAGTTCAACATTAATAAAATTTAAAATTCTAAAGTTTTTTGTTGTGTATACTCTTAATTTGGACTATGTTTTTAATACACACACACACACACACACTTATATGTTGTTTTTTTAACGAACTAAGAATGCATCTGATCTAATTAAAAGTTCTGTATAGAGTTTATTCTTTTTTATATAATTTTAATGCTTGCAAACTACAGTTTATAATGATAATATCACGATAATAATCTTCTAAAATATTTCCATGGAGTTTTATATATGTCTGATTTTATATAACACAATTGCAAACTACATAAGCTATTCAACTTTTAAATAGTAATTAAAAAAATCATATTTTAATCTATATAATATAAAAATCACAAAGTGTAAAAAACTTATAAGGCCAATTCACGGTTTACAATTTCCATTCTTTTTGATAGCTATATTATAAAAAAATTAGTTTTCAAATGTGAATGAGGACTACTGTTACAAAAAATCGCAATACTTTCGATCAATCTCTCAAACTTTAACTTTCTAAACATTTATATCAAATAATTTCTTATTATAAATTAAAAAGATTAATTAAGTTTTTATATACTAGTAAAAATATTTAGATTAATTCGATTTTATTTATACAATTAATTGAATAATTTAATTTAATTCAGTTAATCTATGCAATTTCCAGGTAAAAAATATTCAAATATGTTTAAACAAAATATAATTGGAAAAATATATTGTTATATAAAGTTAATACATTTTATCTCCATCTTATAATTTTTGGATTGATTAGCTAAATTTGAAAATTATGGTATTGGAGTAATTTTTTGTTATAATAGACGATGTATGGGTCTACACCTTATCCATACCCTTGGGTAATATATAGGTATAGACCCTACTCTTACCCATAATGGTTATCTTCAATGGGTAATGGTAGGGTATGGGTATTGCAAAAAATGAATGGGTCTAGGTCTGGGTATTAAACTTTTTCTTTGAGTCTGGATGGAGTAATATCCTATCCATTGACAGGCCTACTTTGATCTTATTGCACTATTGCAAATAACTTCATGGGTCAATTAAGTTCATATTATAAGCAAATTCAACTAGCATATTAAGTTGAGAGACATCAATTGTGAGATTTGTCAAGCTCTACAGATTTAAATTCTCTACATATGAAGGAGTATTTTGGTTGATATGCCATTGACACAGTTTCAATTATGTTCATCATTAGTGGACATTGACTAAATTATTTTTTGGTTGTGTACCACACATAGATGATAGACTCAAGAAAAGTTCTAACCTATCATTCAAAAGATCTACAATTCCATCCAACATGAAAGCCAATGCATCGCGTTTGCTTGTGGTGATTCATACTGCGAAAGGAGCACATGTCAAATATTACTTGTTTGTTCTCTAATTGGTATATATTGAAAGAAAAAGAAACAAAAATATTATACTCAATCTACATATGGGATGGGATCCCCTATTCCAAATTGTATTTCATCTCCTATTCCATACTTTTGAATACACGCCACGTGTTCTGCATTTATTACTGAATATTTTCATAAGGAAATATTTCATACACGTGGCGTCTATTCAAAGGCATGAAATATGAGATGTAACAAAATTTGGAAAAGATCTCGTCCCTCTACATATATGGTCCCTAAAGAAAAAAGAAAAAAAGAAAATTCATCACCCTATTATCATTGTCCAATTGCATATCCCAACTAAAGTGGGGTTCATTGTTCGATTTATTTAGAAAACAATTAATTTATTTAGAAGCATCTCTAATCTCAAGCTTAGTATGTTTTCTCAAGCTTCTAAGATAATCATATGTATTTTTTTGCTACTAATATTATCTCCTCCCCTAAGATTACTTAGTATGGGATGATGAAATTTCAATAATGTCCCTAACATTATAATTTTCTAAATGAATTAATGCACTTTATGAAAAGCCATTTATGTCTTTAATCTATGAATTAGAGATTAATAAAGAGTACCAAATACTTGATTGGACAATGAATATATTATTTTAATATAATTCACAAATTAAAGGCTACTAGACCCAAGAACAATTTATATATTTCTGCATTCTACTAGGTCTACAAATTAGTATAGCAAATTTAGTACAATACAAAAAGAGCCCCTTAATATCATTTGACAAGCAAAAAAGATATGCGAGGTATAAACTTATACGCAGAGGCGGCTCAATTTTTAGGCAAGAAAGGTGGCCCTCCTAGGACCACAAAAAATTCGAGGCCTCACATATATTAATATATAGAGATATATGTAATAAGACCTATTCATTATATATATATATCTATTTTATTAAAGACATTTTATTTTAAACTAGAAAACATAAGGCTTTTTTTTATGTCTTAGGCCTTAAAAAAAACAAAAGGAATAAGGCCTCTAAATTGGAGGCCTATTAAATTTTCAAAATTTTAGAATATTTTATAAACAAGACGATAAAGTCTCTATTTATGGCTGACTATTTATCTTACTCTATTGATAAGATAATTTTTCTTTCCTTTTTCTGGTAATTATAACAATTTTTATTTTTTTTTTCAAATTCCAATAAGGATAAATGACTATTCATCTTCATTTTCGAACCATTTATTTCTTTGAGTTCTTAAAACCTTCATTGTTATTTTTCTTATAAAATTTATCCAACTGTTGTAGATCTTACTTTTTGTTTTTTATTTTTAAGAGCATCTGACATTAGTTACGATTGTATACTAAGACTCAAAATTGTATTTCTAACAAATATTCAGGTATGTCTACATGTAGTATTTTGTATTTTCTTCTGTCATATATGAGAACTAGAGAAAAAGAAGGACAAATAAATCATATCTTTCGTTATATATGTTTGCAATTCGTATAAAAAGATTAACACACATTTTATTTGGATTTTTGTTAAAAAAGTTTATAGTGAGCCTCAATTTTCTATCTTACCTAGGGTCTCCAAATTGGTTGAGCTGCTCCTGCTTATACGTACAAGTCAATGATCTCAATCTCGTTAATATAAACAAGTTTCCC
This sequence comes from Handroanthus guayacan, assembly GCA_014898755.1. Taxonomy (NCBI): domain Eukaryota; kingdom Viridiplantae; phylum Streptophyta; class Magnoliopsida; order Lamiales; family Bignoniaceae; genus Handroanthus; species Handroanthus guayacan. The sequence goes on along the minus strand of JACFYI010003614.1, from coordinate 720,158 downwards.
ATTTCCTTATGCAATTCTATATGTTATAGGTACATCTAGACTAGATTGACAAATAGAGATGAGAATATACATTTATAATGGACATGACGTAATGGGAGGAAGCTATCAATCACCATTACTATTTCCACCCTTTTTATTCATGTAAGATAAAAAGAATATGAATTTTTAATGAAAGGTATATATCGAAAATTAAACTATTTGTTTCAGTTAAGCCGAAATTGAATCACATACAAAATGTTCAATATTCGATTTTGGGAATGGTTGAATTGAACTTTTGGTTAAAAGAAAATTTGATTTAGTTTGATTCCATTCAAATTGAATGAACATCTCTACTTACGTGTGGAACTGAGGAAAGTAGATGGATGTATCCATTTGATAGGTACGTTAATTATTTACAACAGATTCAACAAATAAATTAATATTGTACAGCTTAAATATTTAATTATGTCTTTGTCAATTTTAATTTTTTTACATAATTTGAAAGGTATGGTCGAAAATAGAGCTGGAGTTGAAGGCTTATTATGTGAAACATATCTAGCTTAAATAAGAACGATAGTTGATATCCTATTATTTATACCTCTAATTCCTCTAACTCTGACCCTAACTATTTGAAATATATCTAATTCCTCTAACTCTAACGATTTCAAAAAAATCAGGGCAGCCTACTGGTGAGTGTATAACTAGATACTTACAACACCGAGACTAAAGCTGCTTCACTACAAATGCTCAAAAATTCTGATGAAATTTAGAATTATTTGTATTAAGCCTAAAGTTCAAGATATGAATTATACATAGTTGTTACATTTTAGAAATCTAAGAAGTATAATTATTAATGTTAACCATGTGTATGTTTTAGGTTCTAAAAAGCATTAGTTCAAAATTATTGGTCACATTTCAGTGAAAGAAAGATCAAACAATCTTTCGAGAGTAATTTGATAACTTGGTTCAAAGAATATGTAAGTTTGTGTTATGCAAGTTAGCATAATTATTCTCTTTCTGTATATTATAATTAATTCAACTTCCTACTCTTAAACATGAGTGCACGCAATCCATAGAAGGCAGTGCATAATAAATTATTGTATGATTTAGCATGGGGTCCTTGTAAGAAAGCTAATCCAAGGATTTTTGTTGATGGATATGTTTTCCATCTGGAAATTTATGGAAAGCTTGCCCAAGTGATTGAACTCCATTAGTATCAGGATTGGCCTGATTAAAAAAAAAAAAGTTATGTTTTTTCCTATGTTGGTTTAATTCCATGTCTAACAAGTGTATGAAGATACACAAAGTATAAGGCATTGTTAAGACCAAGCAAAGTGTAAGATATCAAAGTTTGACCTTTTCATCATTGCTCCAAATGCAATTCAAGTGTGTTACATTACCTATCCTTTCATCCCTGCATATGCATTAACGATATTACGCACCATCTTTTTAAGTGCACATATTTGTTGTATAGTGATACCTTTTTAACATGTAGGTTTTCTTAAAACAAGGAGTGTGCGAAGATTTGGAGTAAGATATTAGAAAAAATACACCCATGATTAAAAGTCGTGGAAGAAAATTCTAAAAGAACATAGGGCTATGATGTTTGGCAAGTTTGGAATAATTTATTTTGTTTATAACGGAAATTCGTTTTAGGGAAAAAAGTAGTTTTAGTCGTTTAACTTTGCCTCTTATGCTTTTTTGTTCATTTCAATATCAAGATTTGATTTTAGTCCAAAGGCCCGCAAAACCATAGCAAGTTTGGTCTATCGGGCTAGAATTAGCTTTGTTGGATCCAAATCCCACGTAATTGGATTGAGTTTTTGGGGAAATTTTGACTTGTGGACATTTTGCCAGTTAAAACACAGGAGCGAAATAACATTCATGGCTCTCTAAGTTAAGCACTTTTTATTTTTGTTCTATATATTTTGAGTTTCAAAGTTTGGTCCTGTAATTTATTTAGATTTTGCAAAAAATCCCCGTTCTTTCATCAAAGTTGCAATAATTAGCACAAAGATTTGGGCTGGCTCATTGGCTTGTGACCGTCAGGTTGACTGGGCTGAGTTGGCAACATTGAGTTTTAAAAACATTGATTAAGATATAAAAAGATAAATAGAAAAATTACAATTCAAATGATGATGATGATGATGATGATAATAACAATAATAATAATAATAATAATAATAATATTAAAAAACAACATACAAGTATTTTTTAAATAAATTATTTTAATAATGAAATAATTGTTTAAAATAATAATTTACATAAAATTATTTTACTAAACTTTTATTCTATTAATAATAGTTTTTTCTTAGCCCATTATCTCAGGTTCTGCCAATAGTTGCTGAACATCTCGATCACCTAGATATTGAATCTTTTTTCTTTTTTTTTTTTTTTTCCTTTTTTTTGTTTTTAGTTAAAGTAGTCTCCTTTTACCATTAGAATTCACTGAGATTTCTAAGTATGTATTTGAAAAACAAATGCTTCATATCAATATTGGGATTAGCCTAACGGACTAAAATTTATTCTTCTAAATTACTAGAATATCACAATATTCTTTTACGCGATTTTATTTTGAAAAAATCATATAAAATAGTACAGTTAACCAAAAAATTACGCATGATATATGGTTAACTTGTTTGGATAGAGCTATCTTAACTATATAAATTTCCAATCATGATTTTAACTTGAAAATTTTCAAAAAATCTAGAAGTAATCCAGTATAAATAGCTTATGCCAGAAAAAATGCATATAATTCGACACATAAATACAACATGATTTTCTAGCATATATTTTGATTCTATGCAAATATAACATGATATAATCTCAAAAATATTATAATTTGCATAAATCAAGTTAGAATTCAAGCGGAGATGACTCTAGTACCAATGAAGGAAATAATATAAAATCATGCCTTCAACATCTTCCAAATTTAATCACGAAGAGTTACGTCTTCTAGATCATGATTGACTTGAATTACCGATTCCAATTCCAAGGTAAAAAAATTCAGATTTCCACATCCCAATTACCAGTAGCAATTGAATTTTTATTATTATTACAAAATCTCTTTTTACAACACATGCTAAGAGAGAATATAGAAAAGAGGACAGAGAGTGAATTCTATTTTGGAGACAAAAAAGAATTTTGAAGTTTAGAGAAAGAGAGAGAATTCTGCAAAAACATAGTGGTATTATCTTATTCTATTCGGTGTAGAATAGAATTCTGACTTCTCTTTCCTTTCTTACATCCCACTAATTCCATGATTAGTGATGCGCGGTTCTTGGAGTTATCCATAATTCAAAATCTAAACTACTCCCTCCAAATCTTATTTGGGTCGGGTCAATCCTTTTGGGCAGCCCAAATTGAAGAACCAAAGTTTTCACTACATACTCCAACATTAGAATATCCACTCTAGTGTAACAGAAGCTGCAGAGCTCGATTATCATGACATGATTATTTGGGTGATTTATCCGTAGTATATTATTTATTTCCATATTTATTCATAAGTTTTATTTGTTAGCGCAAGTTGGGATTTAACTTTTAATTTTACCTGACTATTGAATAAGATAATAATACACTTGGTAACCTCTACCATACATGGGGTAATTACGGAATGAACTTGATAAACGGTATCGGGTAATGAAGTATACAGACTTATATTTTTCAATATATGTTATAAATATTTCCACAGAAATATGATTTGTTATTGTTAACAAACTTCCTCACCATGTTCTAGATGTCATAACGCAGAATGAAAGATAAAATAACAGAACAATTTATTTTATTCCTTAAAATTCAATACATAGATAGATTATTGTTAATCATGAACTATAAACATTTGCAGTGTATGCTATGAGTCCAGAAATAAAGACAAAATATTTCTATTTGCATGGTAGCCCACGACGTGTTTTTCTGGATCTTTCGTTTTTGATATTTTATCCACTTTGGATCTTTGTTCTGGCCCTTATTTTGCCTGATTTAGCTTTCTGAATGATCTACAATTCTTGTAGGACTCAAAAGTACATCAAAACGTATCAAAATTATAAAAAGGCAGAAAATCACAAGAATGACGAAAATTGTGTCTCTCACTAATAAGTACTCGCATTAAGCATAAAATCATGGTTAAATGCAATGTAAAAAGTCTATATTTTGCATGTTGCCATGACTCTAAATATACTATTTTGCTAGCCCTCAAGCAAAATTAGAGAAAAATTATGACCCAACACAAAAATATGAACAACAAATTCCGGATGTTTTATACTCACCACATAAGTTCAAAGTTTCCGAGAAAATTACTCTTACAAGATGATATTTCAAGTATTGATTACCTGAAATTCGTATAATTCCATCAAAGCCGTGGATACCGGAGCAAGTATTTTCTTTTATTTCATTAAAATATTCAAGTTGGGTTGGGATCCTTAGAGTCTCGAAGGTTGAACTTCCCAAAACTTAGATTTTAGCATTACCTTTAGCTAATAAAAATGAAGTTAACATAAAAATCAATAGATTTTTAATCATGAGCTTTTAATGTAGACATTTAGTTATTTCACCTTTGGTGGAAATTTTTAGGACCAGTGACTCATGTAAAATTATGGCACCTACTTTACTTTGAGCTTTTCTTCGGGTTAAGCATTTTTAATCTCAATTTCTTTTCTTTATATTCTAATTTCTTTTGTTTTCATTTTTCGTGGAGCTTTTTGGAGTCCTTATTTTAGAGGACTTTGCTTTTGTCTTTCCATAAAAGTTCAACTTCTTAAAGCAGTTCTTCTTGCCATCTTTTTATCCTTTCTGAATGAAACCTTGCGTGCTATGGAAAGCACTAAAGTTTGGATGTTCCTTTTCCATTCCTATCTCCCATAATTGCTGAAAGGTGGATTCATTGGCAGGGATTTCCTTACTATTTTAGGCTCACTATGAAATTCCAAGTCTTTGAAACAATGAGTAACTGGATAAACAAACTTATCATCACCAGAATTGCTGAAAGTAAATGAATGCATGATGTTGAATTTTATTTCTTTATATGATGTCTTTTCCAGTAGGGCCTAGCAGAGAAATGAGCTGTTGGAATTCACAATTTATTTTATCAAGAAAGAGATAAATGCAAATCAATCGATCAAAGTTGTTGATCCTTGGCTCAATCTTTTCAAAGCACTTAAAGAACTCATAAGGAATATCACAAAACAATCCCCGATGTGTTATGTGCGAAATAGTGTTAATATGTTATGATTGAGCCGTTCTTAATGTTATAAGCTTCTGGGAATATTCATGCAACATAGATAATGATGCACTTGTCGTGTTATTGTATGAAAGTTATTAATCATCAAACAAACCTTTCCAGTTCGTGATCCTTAAGATTAACATGTGCTTGGTTGGGAGATGCTATGATGATGCAGAGCACTTCAGCTGCATAACAAGAAAAAGAAGAATAAGAAATGGAAAAAGGGAAGTCTTTCCAGCAATGATGCCTGAAGCTTTGTCCTACAAACATAAGTGCATGCACTACAAGAAAATACCCTTTTTTTAATCAAAAATTTGTGATGGGTGACATTCCACCACAAGTAGATGATAACACTGACGGATCAGTGATGGATTACTAATGAATTTTAAAAAAGGAGCAAAATATGCATAAACAATGCACTTGTGACGAACTTAGCTACGTTTTTGCTTTTGATGGAATTTTTCATGATAAAAGTTAGATTTGTGGCAGATTTCAATACCATCATAGAGTTAATTTATGACAAAACATATACTAATGAATTTGTGATGAGATAAAATCTATCGCAAAACCGCATTTGTGATGGCTATCATTACATTTGTTATGGATCTTCCATTAGCGACGAGGATATGTCCTTGTAGTGGTGGATTTCTATAGGGAAAGGAACAAAAGGGAATGCCCAAGTTAGGGCACGAGCTTGTACCCTTATGGTACAAGTCATATCAGATTCCCCAAACACAGTGCAACATAAGGTTTTAATTCTAGGATTTGTTTGTAGAATTTTAGGTGACCCTGTTACTATGCATTGTCTCATATTTACTGATTTTGCTTAATGAATAAAATGTTTATTTGACACTAACGAATCCCATAGGAAGTTTGCATACTGATAGGTGAATGACATGCAAGCAGTGTAATATGTCGTGGATGCCTAGTAAACCTAGAAGGTAAAGAATACCTTGCCAACCTTCTGAGATTGCCAACCCAGAAATACAATCTTATCCTAGGTATGGACTAGTTGCATTGGCATCAAGTTTTAGTAGATTGCTTTTCCAAAATATCAAAGGGGCTACTTGGAACTAGGAAAAGGACATAAGAAGTTTACATTCCTTTTTCAAGATATCAAGTTAGAATTTTGGGACTAGAAATTTATTTATTTATTTATTTATTTTTTTGGGGCAAGACCTTGAATTTTCATTAATTTCAACCTTGACTTCAACCCACAACCTAGTCGTTTTTAATTTGGCTTGGTTGTTGCATAATAATTAATTTTGTAAGCTAATTTAGAGATTCGAAGTAAATCTAACACAAATTTTAAAATTTTGAAATATATCTTGAAATTATAAAATTTTGAATTTCAATAACGTTAACTTTCAAAGGTTACCAAAAATAATTAAAGTAGATTTGAGCGTAGGATTTGAAGCCCCGATTTTTATCTTGATTTTCTAGCTAGTAAATTTTATTTACTTCGATCTTTTAGCATAATTAATAATTGGACTTGATCCAAACAAAATTTGAGCTAATTACATATTTCGATTTTTACTTAGGGCATTAATTTTAGTCTAACATCATATTTTGAGGATTCAAATCATCAAATTTTAAACAGGCATGCTTTATATTTTCTCAACCTAAACTGTCTACATTTTAAAACAGGCACGCTCTATATTTAAATTCATATATATATATATATATAACTTTGAAATCCACCTAGTCAAACACTAAATAACCTAAGATCTTAATACAAACATGCCATAATAACTTAATTATTATACAGCATAAGAAGGCATGATATAGATGCACACATATACAATCATCATAGATAAGTAAATATATATAGGCGTACGTACCACAATATGCATAGCATGCAAGGCCTTCATTATCCTCTAACGTCCCGTAATCATGCTGCTTGAGATTAGTTGTCACCCTTTAAATCAACTTCAACTAAGAGCCTAATACCTTTTTTTTTTTTTGATGAATTAGAGCCTAATACCTTATCTTGCCATTTCTTAAATGTTGCAACCTCAACCTTCAGATACAGTCAACAAAAGCCTTGGAATTCTGTAATTTTTTACCCATTTTATAACACTCCCTAAACGAGCACAAGCACCTACACAGCCCCATTTTATTTCCATTTTCTCTACCAAATTCCCGATTACCATCACCTACTTGACTTCCTCGTCACCAAGATTCAGCTACAATAGCAACACAGCAGCCCCTGGGTCGGAGAAGAAGGAGAAGAAAAAAGAAAGAGGGACAACGTTTTACTACAACAGCCTCGATTTTCCTTAAGCATCCAACACTCAACCTATTTCTTCACCCCTAGTGATAGTAATTGAAAGAAATACTAATTCATACGAATCGAATTATACTTTCCACAAAAACATAATTATTTATTTTCCGGATTTAATCACGAAAACTTACTCGTCTCGGATCTTAATAGAACTTGAATCACTGACTTCAAATTGCCTTTTATTCCAAATCGTAATCGGCTTGTATCATTGATCTTGATTGTCTCTACGGTCCGAATTAAATCATCAATTACGGAAATAGTTCAATTTTCCAGAACCCAAATACCAATATTAATTAGTTTCTAATTCATTAGTACAAACCCTCTTTTATTACAACACATGTAGAGAGAATGTAATAATTAAAATATGTGAGAGTATTTTCTTTAGGGGAGAGAAAAATGTAGAGAGAGGAAGAATTCTGCAGAGAGAGAAAATCTGTAAAGAGAGAATTCCATTCTCCCGTAAGAATTCTTTTCTGCAGAGAATTCTATTCAGAATTCTCTCTCTTTATTTCTTAGATTACCCCTTCTTATCCCCTAATCAGTGGATGAGTAGTTTTTAGGGAGTTTTTCCAAATTCAAACTTCTAACTATTCCCTCCAATTAATATGGGTCGGGTCAGCCCTTTTGGGCGACCCATATCCAAAATTCATTTTTCCAACATCTCCCACTCGCACAAAACGGGCTGAACCCGAATCTCAATTTATTAAAAACTCAATACTATCCATACAGGTAAATGGGCCATGTGACCGGCGAGCATAACGAACAAGAGCTATAAGCTATATACCGGTTAAGGATATACAACAGCTCAACTCCAAAAATGCAATGAGGACTTTTATCTCGCTATACCCAAGACTTTCTTCTTACTAAACCAGTCAATGTATCTCTTATCCCTTAAACATCACAATGTAAGAGCATACTTGACCA
>JACFYI010003614.1:677942-703696 GCA_014898755.1 Handroanthus guayacan | reverse complement strand
TAGACCTACCAAACACTTGCTTCGGCCTTATGACTTGAATGTGATACTTGCTACTGACTTGATCTATTTGTTCTGAATGTTCTGTACTGTTTATTGAAATCACATTCTTGTCTTGTTGTTGTTATACACCTTGTTTGGAACTCTTTCCGTTTCTCTCGTCATGCAGTAAGTTTTACTGGGTCGTGTGACTCATGACTCCACCATATCATGTAGGTTCTTGACACGTGGAGTATTATCTGAAGAAGTGAGCCTGATTAGTATATGTTTCTTTTGGATTATGTATTTAAGTTGTAATTCTAGCTCAGCAGATTTTTGGACTTATGACTTGTAACTTAGATAGTTGAGCTCTTTTGATCAGGCCTGTAAGTTGAATGTATTCTCATTGATATTAATACGTTTTGGAGGTTCTAGTTTTACTGCAATGTAAATGTTCTATTTTGGTTTTAGCTTGATTGTCCGATCTCGAGTACCGTCCCGGATCATGGGTGGGGTAGCTACCGCGGTCAGGGGCGTTACAGTTGTCTTGTGAAGCTGATTTTGGAGTTGATGAGTATTCATTTTCTGTTTATTTGTTATGACTATGTCATTGGCATGTTGGGATATGTTCGTTAGTTTCATGAGATTCTTTTGCTAAATACTTGTTTGTTGATGAGTATTCATTTTCTGTTTATTTGTTATTACTATGTCATTGGCATGTTGGGATACGTTCGTTAGTTTCATAAGATTCGTTTGCTAAATACTTGTTTGTTGATGAATATTCATTTTCTGTTTATTTGTTATGACTATGTCATTGGCATGTTGGGATATGTTCGTTAGTTTCATGAGATTCTTTTTCTAAATACTTGTTTGTTGATGAGTATTCATTTTCTGTTTATTTGTTATGACTATGTCATTGGCATGTTTGAATACGCTTATTAGTTTCATGAGATTCTTTTGCTAAATACTTATTTGTTGGATTGGTTTTTTGGATTAAGTTTGAATTGGTAAATTTGATGATTGGTTAGACATAGGAATTCTTTTTACTATGTGATTTTTCTTTATTATTGTCACTTTTTCTTGATTTTGAATTTCAGGTTGAGGATTTGGGCTCACCGGCACCAGCACAAACAAGAGGGAATTTCAGACGTTCATCGTCAAACAGTCATGACCCACAAAGAAATGATTCATCATCTCGACTTGACTAGATCAATTAGGATTGATTCTAATCAATTCATATTTTGTAATAGTTTTTACAATAGTATTTTTAAACTAAGGAATGGGATATCAATGATATTAATATTGTTTGGATTATTTGGAATGAAATTTTTGGAAATGAATTTCGTTGAATTATTTGGAATGAATTTTGTAGCATGATGGAATGATTTTATATGGATTGAACTGAAAACAGGTCTTTTGAGAACAAATGAAATAGAGAGGGCGAAAAAAAAAAAAGATAAAATTCGCGGCGATTTTTTAACCGCTGCGAGACGCCAAAAAGAAAAAAAGAAAAAATTCGCAGCAGTTAAAAAAATTACCGCGAAAAACACCTGAAAATTTGTGACGGTTATCAAACCGCTGTAAAAATCCACAAAAAAAAAGGAAAACAGTTGCGGCGGTTCTAACCACCGCAAAAAATCGCCAAGGAATTTCGTAGCGACTATTTCGGCGGTTAACGAAAGTCGCCGCGAAATGGCCTCCTGACGGTGGTCTTCAAACCGCCACGAATGTAATTTTGCGGCGGTTTGAACGGCCGCAAAATGCCAAAAAAACCGCCGCCACTTTCACTGTTTGTTGTAGTGTACCCAAATGGTCACTTTAAGCACACACGGTATGAAACATGTGCTACGATGCAGCTTCTTCCCTGTCGGAAACGGATGTCTCTTGCTCAATAAAGCATTGTACAGATCTTGGTCCAAGTGTATCTCATCACTTAACCTGAGTTTTCTCCTTTATTCGTCCTCCTCATAACAATCTCGAGAACAACTCACATTTGGCTTATCGACAAGTTAATGGATTGTGGGTAATCCATTTTGATTACTAAACTCTCAATAGTAATCTCATCGTAGTCACGCTTAGACTAAAGCGGCATCCATACAAAGTAAATAAAAATGCTTTATCTCTGCACGCTACTCATCGTCAGAGGTGATTGCTCGTGTAAGAGAGCCAATCTCTATTTGTTTGATATACCTTTCAAAATATCACATCAAGCATGTGTATCAAAATGTTCACTATGTTCCCAATCATCAACTATAAACCAAATATTATATTATCACAAACCTAATTCTTAAGTTACAAAATAAGTTTTAGGTGAGAATTCCTCTAATTCTACCAACCTAAAACCTCCCACTGCAATTAAGCATAAATTGCATAATTCTCAAGAACACATCTCGGAACAAAGGAAATAGATGACATGTAGTTAGAAGTTAATGATATTTCAAGATCATCCAATGTCTTGAAAATTATTACATGTCTCATAAGAAGAATAAATAAAATAACTACAAGTGAAAATGTAAACTACTACTACTACATAATCACTCTTCTCCTTGAAAGCTTCTACCTACCATTGCCTTTTGGTGTACTCTATCACATGAAGCCATGTTGCTGATACTAGTCAAAAGTCTGTCGCACACACGAAATATCAAAGGTGTCTTCCTCATAATGATATCACGTGAGTTAGTCTGCACATTGCGACACATGCGGACTTTCACCTTTCCTTTAATATCTTCAACCCACCAGTTGAGCATGGCCTCCTTAACCTCATTCAGTGTTTTGTCATATTCCACTGACATATGAGTTTCACGGAACTTTTCTCGTAAATCTTCTGGCAAGGACCATTGCTAAACTCGTATAAGTTTTGGCTCATTGCTCACAAAATACCTTTCCCCAGGGAAATAAGTTCGTCATACTTCCTCTCCATAATTTCAAAGTGTTGAGAAAGTGTATCTGACTCTCTCATTCGATACGTGAGAAACTTCATAGTTTTCTCGCGTTGTTCAGGAACTCGGAAACCTCTACCTGGCCCCCTAAGGACACGTCGAGCGTTTCTCATTATCACCTTATCTAAAATGGGGTAAACAATTATTAGGATTAATATTTCAGAATATAAAAACACATTCAAAATACAAATCATGCTCAATTTCATCAAGTATTACGCGAAAAAACACATCTTTCAAGCGCAATTATGAGCAACGTATTCATAAGTTTTCAAAATTCTGAACTAGATAGCCAATCCCCTAGATTTTAATTTTCTGATTGCTTATAAAAAATTTCATAATTTTTCTCCAAATAAAATAATTTTTCTCAATTATTCATTCTCCAAAAGATAAAAATTAAGAAAAATATTTTCTTCATTTCGAAAAATTTATTTTAATTCACCAAAAAATCAGAAATTAAAAACTTAGCATGTCAGATTTTTTCATATCAAAAACCACCTCCGGAACATGCCGCACGTGCCCTCACGCGCTGCCGCTGCGGCTGGGATAGTGCGCTTGTTCTAGGCGTTTTTCCCTCTTTTTTTTTCTTTTTTTTTGTTTAAAATATATTTTTTGACATGGCAAGACACGTGAGCACAGTTGCTGATGTGTCACGGACACGTGTCAAGATATGCTAACGTGTCCGGTGACATGGCTACAAGATGACATGTCATAAAGACCTGACTTTATGCTGAAGTGGCATGCCGCGTGGCGTGCTGATGTGTCACTGTTGTCCACGTGTCAGTTGATGGATGGTCCATGTCGGCTGAAAGTGGTTTGACCATTGACTGGTCAACGTCCACATGTCATGGCCTTGCAGATGCCATGTTTGGTAGTTGCGCAACGTGGGGAACCGCTTTTGGCCCACGTCGCACATGTGGTAGCGGTTGCCACACAACTGCCTAACTGCATTCACACGCTTTGATGGTGCATGTTCTGCACGCGCCGCTCTCCCAATGTCTTCCGACCACCGAATTCTGGTTACCCCCATTTTCGATCGTCCTGAACTCATTCGTGTTGTCAGATTTTTATTTTGAGGCTTCTGCGTACGTGTTTGAAGCACAAACACCTCGTACCGAGAGTGGATTCGCATATAGGGATTTAAATTTATTCTTCATAATATTCAGAATATCACAAAATTCTAATACACGAATTTAACTTCAAAAAATCGTATAAAATCGCACGGTTCATGAAAATTTATGCATAATATATGGTTGAACTTGCCTAGAAAAGATCTATCTAACCATATAAATTACATAACATGAATCATACCACAAAAATTCAGAAAATTTCAAAATCTATTCGGGCATATTCAAACATGCTAGAAAAAATTGCATATAATTCATTATATGTAAAAACAACATAATTTTCTAGCATATGATTTAATTTTATGCAAATATAACATGATATAAACACATAAATATCATAATTTGCATAAATCATGTCAGAATTCGAGTCGAGATAGCTCTGATACCAATGAAAGAAATACTAATTCATACGAATTGAATCATACTTTCCACAAAAACATAATTATTTATTTTTCGGATTTAATCACGAAAACTTACCCGTCTTGGATCTTAATAGAACTCGAATCACTGACTTCAAATTGCCCTTTATTCCAAATTGTAATCGGCTTGTATCATTGATCTTGATTGTCTCTACGGTCCGAATTAAATCACCAATTACGGAAATAATTCGATTTTTCACAACCCAAATACCAATAGTAATTAGTTTCTAATTCATTATTACAAACTCTCTTTTATTACAACACATGTAGAGAGAGAATGTAATAATTAAAATATGTGAGAGAGTGTTTTCTTTAGGGAAGAGAAAAATATAGAGATAAGAGAGAGGGAGAATTCTGCAGAGAGAGAAAATCTGTAGAGAGAGAATTTCATTCTCTCGTAGGAATTCTTTTCTGCAGAGAATTCTATTCAGAATTCTCTCTTTATTTCTTAGATTACCCCTCTTATCCCCTAATCAGTGGATGAGTAGTTTTTAGGGAGTTTTTTCAAATTCAAACTCCTAACTACTCCCTTCAATTAATATGGGTCGGGTAAGCCCTTTTGGGCGACCCATATCCAAAACCCATTTTTCCAACAGTAATAAACAAGATAAGGGCTCATGAGAGCAGGATGAAGAAGCTTCACTAGTGATAGTGATAAATAATATAAGGGGACCTTTCTTCACCCGCAGTGATAGTAATAAACATGATAAGGGCTCATCCATAGTTTAAGTTAAATGGGCCTAGGTCATCTAACAAAGTGTAAACTCTATTATGTGTAGAAACACAATTTCCCCAGGTTTCTAATTCTATGATGAGCTGAATTAGAAAATAAGGGCTTTAGTATTCATCTATAAAAGGGTTGTGGTCCCATAATTGTAGTAGGGTGAATTTTTTCCTGGTATCCCATCATAAAAAAAGTGAGAAACTTCTTCACTAAAATTCATTCATATCAATTTGGAAGATCAAAACCTCAAGTTTCAAGAATTGTATCAAGACCACGAACTAGCCCAAGAATCCTAAATTTCAAGAATTGCATCAATCAAGAATTACCTCAAGAATCATCTATTTATGTGGATTCGGGTATGTTTCTGCATTCAATTCTGTTCTCAATGATTTAACATGAAGGGTCTTGGACTGATGAAGATTATTTGCTAAACATTATATTCCAATGAGTGGTATTAGAGTCTCAAATATTGAATTGTTGAGAAATAAGTTTCTTGACTGATTTAATATTTCAGATATGATTATTTGATCATGATTCTTGAGTCAAGATTTTTAAAAAAAATCAATTCTTGTTTTTGAGCCTAGGATACCGTGCGGATCCAACAAGAAGTTTTATATCCAATGGCATGATTAATATAATTATATTCAATGGCATGGTTAGTACTTTTATATCCAATGGCCTGGCTCGTATAATTATATCCAATGGCATGATTAGTACTATTTCCGATCTAATGGCGTGATTAGTATTAGTATCTCGCATTCATGCTAATGGTAATTGGTCATATGGTATTATAAGATTTAGTTGAATACCAATGCCATGATTAGTTATATATATACCAATATGTTGATTTCCTATTGACGGTAATTTGTCATTAGTGTTATAAAACTCCAGTTTAGTGCTAATTACATTTTCATACATATGCAATTCATATATGGATTCAATGTCGATTTACCAAGTCGTAGGGCTTGGGTTTCAAAGAAATTGCATTCAAATTTGGTAAAAGAAAGTTTATGGCATCTAATATTTTGAAATAAATTGGTTGAAACAACATGTTGCCAGAGTAGCCTTTCTTGTCTAACTTACTTTATTTTGGAATACCAAGATGGTTGTGGGTATGTAAGTCATGCAGATATTTGATGGGCCCAAAGGAAGGTCAATATTTGGCCGAATTATACACACACATGCGATGATAAACATGTGACAACTGTAAGGTATTCCGTGTGAATAATAAGTTGGTCAAAGAAAAGCATATTATTTGACAGAGTTTATTGCCAATATTTGATTATTGCACCAAGAGTATCACTTACAAATTAATATTTCGATCCAAAGAGTAATATAGTGTGCTAGGTATCTTGTGATGGGTACTACCATAATTTGCATTTACTTGATTATAATATGGAATTTACATGGGGTGTGTTTTGTTCTATATTCAGTTAATACATCTGCTTCTATTGTATTTGCTAACGTCAACTCAATTCGCTTGTTAAATGGGAGTAACTTTAATGAATAGAAAGAGAACATTATGATCATTCTTGGCTGCATGGATCTAGACCTTGCGCTAAGGATTGAACAACCCACTGCTCTTACGAACACAAGTTCCGCTGAAGAAAAATGAAATTTTGAGAAGTGTGATTATTCAAATTGCATGAGTCTTATGATCATAAGAGTGGAATTCCCAAAGCCTTCAAGCACGCTAGGTTAGAAAAAGTCACTTCTGCCAAGGAGTTTCTTGAGGAGATAGGAAAGCATTTTGCTAAAAACAATAGGGTCGAAACAAGTACGATTCTATCAAACTTGATTTCAATGAAGTATAAAGGAAAGGGAAACACAAGCGAATACATTATGGAAATGTCTCATCTTGCTTCGAAACAAAAGGCACTAAACTTAGAACTGTCTCAAGATTTGCTCGTGCATTTAATTTTGATCTCTCTTCCAACACAATTCAGTCAATTTAAGGTCAGTTATAATTGTCAAAAGGACAAATGGTCTCTTAATGAGCTTATTTCTCATTATGTGCAAGAAGAGGAAAGGTTGAAGCAAGAAAAGACTGAAAGTGCTCACTTGGCAAGTAGTGCCAAGGATAAGAACAAGAAAAGAAAGAAGGATGGAGAAGCTGCAAATAACTCATCTCAAAAGAAACAACAAAAGAAACAAATTGAAGAATTTAGCCATTATTTTTGCAAAAGTCCCGAACATGTGAAGAAAGACTGTACCAAATATCATGCTTAGCGTGCAAAGAAAGGTACACTTCTCACTTTGGTCTGTTCTGAGGTTAATTTAGTTTTAGTACCTAGACTCACTTGGGCGACAAGTTCTGGTGCTACTACTCATGTAAGTGTGCCTATGCAATGTTGCTTGAGTTGCCGAAATCCAAACGATGCTGAAAGATTCATTTATGTAGGTGATGGCAATTCAGTAAAAGTTGACGCAATAGAGACTTTTAGGTTATTGTTAATGATTGGTTATTATTTGGATTTGAAAGAGACATATGCTGTACCATCATTTAGACGGAATCTGGTTTCTATTTCTGTTTTGGACAAAATGGTTATTTTTGTTCATTTGGAATAATCATTTTAGTCTTTTTTTGAATTCAAATATTTTTTGTATTGGTTTTTTATCTTTCTATGATAACCTCTATTTACTTGATTTAGTTGCTTTTTTAATGAAACTTTGCATGTGAATTCACGTGATATAAAACGTAAATTAATCGATGAGAATTCTACTTCACTCTGGCACAAGCTTTTGGGTCACATATCCAAACAAAGAATTGAAAGACTTGTGTCAGATGAAATTTTTGATCCCTTTGATTTGTCGACTTTGAGGTCTATGTTGAGTGTATCAAGGGGAAGCAGACAAACGTAAGGAGATTAGGAGCCAACATATCTTCAGAAGTCTTAGAACTAATACATACAAACATTTGTGGACCATTTCCTACGGCTTCATGGAATGTTCAACAATATTTTATTACGTTCATAGAATATTTCTCATGTTGTGACTACCTTTATCTCATCCATGAGAAGTCTCAATCATTGGATGTGTTTAAAGCATTCAAAATCGAGGTTGAGAACGAACTTTGTAAAGGAATTAAGTCAATCAGATCTGATTGTGGTGGTGAATACTATTGTAGCTATGATGGATCGGCGATCAACCTCCAGGGCCATTTGCCAAATTCCTAGGAGAGTGTGGTGTTGTCCTACATTACACTATGCTAGAAATCTTAGCTTAAATGGTGTTGCTGAGAGATGAAATAGAACATTAAAGGATGTGGTTCGAACTATGATAAGTCATATGGTCTCATTGGACTCACTCCGGGGAAAGGCACTAAGAACTGCATCTTACATCCTCAACAAAGTTCCAACGAAGGCAACGACTAAAACCTCTTATGAGTTATGGACAGGCAAGAAGCCTAGCATAAAGCATTTATGCATTTGGTATTATCTAGCCAAGGCAAGGCCTCATAGGCCTAATGAAAGGAAACTGGACTCAAGAATGATCAATAGCTATTTTTTTGGTTACTTTGAACGGTCTCGGGGGTATAAATTCTATAATCCCACAACTAAATCTTCTTTGAGATGAGAAAGGCCTACTTTTTTGAGAATGTTGAGTTTGAGGAGAGAGATAAAGTTCGAGATTATGTCTTTAAAGAGCAATTTGTTTCCTTTTCTATGATCACTATTGATAATGATTAGGTTTCCATCTCTAACATTATCTAGGAAGTAATACCAAATTCACAAGACAATATTTGATCAAGACCAACGAGTCATTCCTGATGAACAAATCAACAACCTCAAGAACAAATGCCATTAAGAAGATCCACTAGGGAAAGAAGAAGTGCAATTTCGAATGACTATATCGTATTTCTCCAAGAACATGAAGATGACATTGGTTTGATGGAAGATGATCCAATCAACCTTCATCAAGCCATGCAAAGTTTAAATTCTCATAAATGGATTGATGCCATGATTGAAGAGACAAAGTCCATGAAAGACAATGATGTTTAGGAACTCATTAAAAGGTAATGTGGAGAGATATAAAGCTCATCTTGTTGCAAAGGGCTTCACTCAAAAGAAAGGCATTGATTATAATGAAACATTTTCACCAATTTTATCAAAGGACTCTTTTAGAAAAATAATGGCATTAGTGGCATATTATGACCTTGAGTTACAGCAGATGGATGTAAAGACTGCGTTTCTCAATGGTGACATTGATGAAACAATTTACATAATGGAACTAGAAAACTTTGTATCAGAAGATGCAAAGAATATGGTTTACAAGTTAAAGAAATCCATCTATGGGCTTAAGCGAGCTTCGCGTCAGTGGTTCCCTAAATTCCACCAAGTTGTTGTCTCATTCAACTTTGAAATAAATGTCATGGATGATTATATTTACCGCCAGTTCTGTGGGGGTAAGTATATTTTTCTAGTTTTATATGTCGATGACATACTGCTTGCCAGCAATGATATTGGTGTCTTGCATGAAACTAAGAGATTTCTATCAAAGAAATTTGAGATAAAAGATCTTGAAAATGCATCTTTTGTATTGGGGATTCAAATACATTGAGATTGCTTTCGAAGTATCCTTGGATTGTCACAAAAGACCTGTATTGAGAAGACATTTAAGAGATTTGGTATGTAGGATTGTAAGTCAAGAGACACCTTTGCTGCAAAGGAAGAGAAGTTTAGTCTCGACCAATGCCCTAAGAACAATTTTGAAAGTAAGGGAATGCAAAAGACTCCTTACACTTTAGCAATGGGAAGTATGATGTATGCTCAATTTTGTATGCATCCAAATATTGCGTACATTATTAGGATATTAGGTAGATATTCAAACAACCCGAGAATGGATCACTAGAAAGCAGCCAAACCAGTCATGTGGTGTCTTCAAAAGAAAAAGAAGAAGAAGAAATTGCATTAGCGACAACCAAGAAGTGGAAAGATGACAGTGGTGGCTTTTACAAAATAAATGCCACCTCTTGTGACTAAATCTTGCATGTAAGATTGTAGTTAGGTTCTCATCATCAAGATGATCATGTTGATACAAAAAGTAGCTTGATTAGACGATCGAAAACTCTTGATCAAAGAAATTAAAGACATGGTGGTGACAACAAAATGCAGAGAAAATTGCAGTAGTAGAGTGACGATTCCTTAGACAGAGAACGGAGAAAAATATGGGCTCTCTAATGAGACCCTTCTTGTCTTAGTTGGACTAAGTTTAGGGAGAGAAAAATTCGACCAAGACGAGTAGTGGAAATTTAGGGCTAAAAAGAACTGTGATTTATTTACCATATTTTCATTCCTAGCCTTAATATCATTTTCTATTAGCATTCTTGCCTGAAAAGAATTTCGGATTGTGAGTTCCTTAAAATTGACAAATGATCAGACTTGGTTTCAAAATATAAAAGTGACTATTCTTTTCCCCTTTTTGATATGGCCAAATATATATTTGTGAAAAATCTTGGATTTTTGTCATTATTCTTGGATAAAATTCGATGATTGAATTACTATGCTATCATGAATTTGAAATGAATTCCTAAAATTGTAAATTTTAAATACATTCACTAAACCGTACTCGTGCCACCACCATAAGGATACTCTTGCCAGAGCTAGGCCTTGGTACTATTTTGGCAAGATGATTGGGTGGCATCGAGTCAATGGTGGTTGATATCCCGAATGGTATCCCGTTGTTGATTCATTCTCACATTTGCTTGAAGGTAAATAGTGAAGCTAAATCAAGCACACTCCCACAATGCCCTCTTTCTTGTTTCTACCTGAGTGGCCATTTGGGATGGATTAGAGTGATAAGGGATTGATCTTACTTGATTGGGAGTTATAAGGTTGGAGACCTACCAATTTTTTATCTTATTGATCTTTACATGTTTCTCGTGTTCAGAATATTATATTCACACGTTAATTTTCATAGGACTCCTCATTTCCTATATTATTATTCTTTAATGCTAAATCATTAGTTTCTTACTAGGTCAATAAGCCATATTTGTTTCTTCTCCTTTGATACTATGCACAACTTAGGAGTCGAGTTGATGTTGATGGGATGTTATGTATATAGTAGTGTCTTTATATAACTATATGTTAACAAAAACCTAGTTATCAATATGTATGCTAGTCTCGCCTATTATAATCAATGTAGGCATCATTCTGTTCATGTAATAGTAGAAATTTTGTATTAAATGTTATGTTACTTTAGGGTCACCTCATTATGTATTAGAACTCCCTTTTCTATATTTGGGTATATGTTAATGTTGCTTGGTTATTAGTACTATTTGGATTATTGGGTCATACTACTTGCATTCAAATATATTGGGCTTTAGAAAGTAATGCCCATGAGTAGTGCCTTGTTCTCGAGGTGATTGCTTCGAACTGCGGTGCTACACAAAATGGACTTGGGCCACAAGAATGGATTGGATTATGTAACGGCTTGGGTCCTAGTGCACTTCCGCCCTAGTCTCCGGGACATTACTCACCATCATAGGTAACTAAACTAAATACTAAAATCAACATGAACACAATTATATAATACATTCAAGGCCTATCTTAAAGCATAATATACATCAAATGTATTTTGCTGTCTTACAACCCATAATTTACAATATTATAAAAGTTCTAAAGGAGCAAACTACTGTACATGAATAACTATAAGCTATCCTAACTATTACAAAGGATGTCTCTAATCGATATTTTGAACATAAACCAACATATGGGGGACGATAGTCGCCTTATTCCCCAAATTTACTTACCTATACATGTAGTGAAATTAAATAAGTCGAGAGACTTAGTAAAGATCATGACGGATGGCCAAAGAAGTTAGGAATCAAGGAATAACAGGTAGGAGTACAATCGATCATTGACGATACAATTTTGACATTCGTGTCAAAACAATCAAATCAATTCAATACAATCCTAAATCCGAAAATTTAATTCAAAAAGCAAATATCACAATCCAGAGTTTAAATCATGATACGAATGTCAAAAATCATATAAGGCTGAAACAAATATTTGGTTTGTCACCCTTATAACTTCAATAAAATATCATCCATATTCCTCCAAACTACCTCTGAATAGTTATTCAAGAGGATATAAAACTATCTCTGAGTAGTTACTCATGAGGATATTAATAGGCACAGCCGCCACGGCGCGGTCGACCACGAGCCTAGAATAATTCCTCGGAAACCTACCTCCAGGCTCCCTTAGAATTACCCAATATTAGGGAAGCTCCCAAAGTTGAGATCGACGATCGTTATCGCCCCAATCTTTCCCCTTAGAGTTCTCCCGGGGCCCAACGTTCGTGCATTAGGTTTATCAATAGATCATATGATTTGGAACATTCAAGAATTCATAATACTAGATTAAATTCGAGGGCTCGGATGCAAGAAAATTTGAGAATTCAAACCAAAGGTATAAAGATTCTACGTGGATCATCAAATTAGATTTAAAGGTCAAAAGATGTGGTTTTGAAAATTATTTTGATAAAAAACACCAAACAAGTGGGATTTTGTGTGTTTCTAGTGCGGCAGTAAGATTTCAATGCCATTTTAAAAATACAATTAAGTTAGTCAAATTTGGCGATTTAGTAGTACAACAATTTAGACTCGACAATATTTTCAACGGTGATTTTATTTTGAAAATTCGATGAATAGACATTAAATTATGAATTTTTAAAGTTGACAAATGATTCTGCCGTTAACCCGAGTTAGTTTGACATGTTTGGATTTAAGGAATTTTCTGGGCAAATCCCTTAATAGATTTCAAGGATTCTTGATTTTATCATTATCTACACTTAACAAGGTTTCTAATCTATATTTTTGGATTCAATTTGGTGAAGAAATGAGTGGTTTCCAACGAGTTGAAGTTAGGGAAGGTGTTAGGACAGGTTCCAATGCACCCCCTGCTACCCGGGAAAACTGACATGTTTGGATTAAACGGTATTTTTTGGGATTTTCCTTCACAGAATCGCATGATTCTTGATTCTAATGATAACTACACTCAATAAGGTTTCAAATGGTACAAATTTTGGATTTTTGTGGGTATGTAGAAGTTTGGTTATGAATTTTTGAAGTTGGGGTTAAGACAGAAGCACCCTCTGTTTTGGCCAAAATGGCAGTTCTGATTCAAATGCGTTTTTCTACTACTTTCCTTCGTGTTTTCGGGTGTTTCTTGATTCTAACATCATCTAGGTTCAAAGAGGTTTCTAACGGTACCTTATATGAAATTTTTAGAGGAGTATGAGTGGTGTTTTCAATTTTTCAAAGTGAGACAAGTGCACTGTCCCTGCTACCCGAGAACAACCAATATGTTCCAACTTCTTTTAATTCAAGAAATCATTCAATCACTAAGTCTAAATAATGATCCACTAAGTTTCTTATAACCCTAAGGTCAGATTCATGGTTTCATAGACATAAGCTAGGTCATGCTCCATTAACAACAACATGAGAGTTAATAAAGTAGGTCATCAACAAGAAGTTCATAACAACCAAGGAGCCATAACAACAAACATATCAACAAGCAAAACTATCCATGGATCTTTCAAGAAATTGGAACCATGATCAAAACTTGAAGAACATGAGGATGGAGTATCATGATCCTTACCTTTCTTAGCTTACCAACTTGAGATTTCAAATATTTTCTTCAAGATCTCCCTAAGATCCTAACATCAAAGAGGAAATCTTTTAAGCTTCACTTGAACAAATAATTCAACTATCAAAATTTAAACCAAATCTTACCAAACCTGCAAATATGAAGAGAGGATGGAGTTCCCAACAAATTCTCTTTTGATTGTTTGTTGAAATTAAGAAAAAATTTGAAGGAAAAATAGAAGAGAATGAAGACACACACACACACGAAACTGTTCGGCAGCAGTGGAGAGAAGAAGTGGCTGAAGTTTTCCTTTGTTTTCTTCCTCTTTTTCTTATGTATATACACTTGTAGAATACATACATAAGGGTATAATACAAGGGACAATACTTGGCCATTTAATGTAAGAAATAATGGTGTTGGAAAAATGACTTATGCAATGAGGTAATTGGAAAAATGACTTATGCATAAGGTAATTGAGGTTCTAGAGTTTTAATTTTGGCACATGCACTTATCACAAATTTTTTCACATAGTGGAGGTGTGTGTATATGTGTTTGGTGGCTGTCCCTTTTCAGATTCTCTCTCTCCCTCTCTCTCTTTTTTTTTTTTAAAGCAAAATTTAAAAATGGCTTGGACTTTGAACTTAAAAATTGAATAAATGATTGAGCTCAATTCCTTGACTAAATGTGCATGGTTTTGGATTAGAAATAATGTGTTTGGGCCATATTTGATTGAAATAAAATTTTTGGGTCCTAAATCGAAGTAATTTCACCGTTTTAAAGTTTTTCGAACAATAGCGATAAAAATCGTTTTAAACTGCGATAAGTTTTAAAAGTTAAAACTAATGGTTTGAAAATATAATTATGAATATTTTTGGGCCAAAATAATATTTGGGATGAGTTTTAGGTATGAAATAAATTCTTTTGTTTGTGAGAAAAATCTCAAATCGGCGAAAAATCGGTTACCGATTAGAGTTTCTCTAAAAAATATTTTAAAACATCTATTGATTAAACACGAGGGCTTAAAAATTAAATTAGAAAAATTTTTGGGGTCTCACAGATTAGGTATATATTCATTTGAAATTATGATTGTCACCTAAATATGTGGGATCGCAATTGGGGCAACCGACCAATTGTGAATCGCTATATTTATGTGTTATTCATTTTACTCTAAATTATCAAGTATGATATATATGTATATATATTTCTATTATTATATTGAGATATAAGATTGATATATTGATTGGATTGCTTTGTGGCTAGTGTGAGTGTAGGATACTTACAAATAAAGGCAAAAGTAAGGTAGATGAGTGAGAGAAACCCAAAAGGAGACCTCATGATATGGTATAGGAGGCCTTTTGACTAGGCATAAGGAGCAAAACCTAAAGATAGAGCTCAAGACAAAGAATCACGAGCTAGCCACGTTATGATAGATTATCATTACCCAACTACAAGAGCAAAAACAATATAAGGCATGGGCCCAAACTAAGATATAGCTTATAATTGGGGGCTATTAGTACAAAATAGGACAATTGATAGACTATTTTTCAATATGCACTTACATATTTTCGAATTTATGCAAGATAACTAACTCGACACGGGCATGTCATGACCTAATTTGTAGACTCCACATACCATATAAAGATAATGCTCTAGGATATTGCTTAGATAGGACTCTTTTATTGGAATCCTACAGCAGGTCTATAAGGAATGCCTGGATTGTATCAAGGAATACCAAGCATGGGGAATTGGATGGAGCAAGGACTGAATATCCCTCACCATGATAGGTTGCAGGATCTAGAAAACTAAAATAGAAGGTTTTGGACTTAGCCAGGGGACTTAGATGAGTCACCACTTCAGGAGATGTCAGATAGAGAGTCCTGAGTTATGAATAATACTGAAGACTTTCACTTGGTGGTCGAGAATTAGATTGCAGGACCTAGAGATAACCCAAGGTTAAATAAAGAACTCGAAGA
Organism: Handroanthus guayacan; assembly: GCA_014898755.1. Taxonomy (NCBI): domain Eukaryota; kingdom Viridiplantae; phylum Streptophyta; class Magnoliopsida; order Lamiales; family Bignoniaceae; genus Handroanthus; species Handroanthus guayacan. The sequence continues at coordinate 687,953 of JACFYI010003614.1, read as the reverse complement.
GGATCCCAAAAAGAATCCCGCTGAAGAGCACAGAGAAGACACAAAAGAGGATCCAAAAGATTGTGATGTGGAAATAAGGATGGCTGGAGCGAGAGTAGTGCAAGTAATGTGGTGAGTCGAATGAAGAACCTGAGAAGCAGATAGGGCTAGTAAATGAACTTGATAAAGATAACAGTGATGATAAACTTGATTAGACATCCTTCGAGGGACAGGGAGAAGCATTAGAGAGGCTAGGGAAGATAGGAAAAGAAATGGAATCTGTCATTACGATAAAGGAAACCTAGTTAGGTTGAGAGATGGTTAGATTATTGTATGTATATATAGATAATGCATAATAGTTAAGATCACCGTATAGTTATATTTAAAAATGTTGCTATCTATCGATATGACTAGAGGTCTATTCCGTATCTTGTTAGCATTTTTTTCAGTATTTAGCTATGTATAAATCAAGCAATTATGTGTGAAAAAGAGAGACCCACCTCATCCTAGTATAGATAGAGCAACAATAAAGAAAATGTTCATCATGTAGCAACAACTTAAACAATATTACCAACAACAACCACCTATAGGAAACCCAGGAAACAACAGTTATGACGTTTTAAAAGACAAACTGTTCACAAGGTTTCTCTAATTTAATCCCTCAAGGTTTCAAGGGAAACCTGATAATCATAAAGTTGAATCTTGGATCCAAAAAATTTAGAAACTCTTCCAAGTTTTGAACTATACTAACCAGCAATAGGTAAGGTCTGCAACATTCCTGTTTGAAGATACAACCTATCATTATTGGGGAATAGTAGAGTTAGAATGAAACCAGAATGGTATGAAATGGACTTGGAGGAATTTTGAGGTAGAATTTCTAAAGAAATGTATTGCTCAAGTTGTGAAAAATACTAAGGAATGAGAATTTATAAATTTCATTTAAGGTGCTACAATAGTGTTAGAGTATGAGGTGGAGCTTAGCTGACTAATTCAGTTTACCCTTCATGTTCTGGTTGATGAGGAGATGAGAATAAGAAGCTAGAACCTTCAATGAGCTCTTGCTTCTTGAGATTTTTTTAACTATAACGTGCATTAGGGAAGGCCTTGCAAGTGCAAGTTGGGCTCCTAAAGCTCCAAAAAATCAATGATAGATCAAAGAGAGAAAAAGTATCAGGAAACTGAGATCCAGAAGTAGATAGGATAGATTTCCCTAGAAAGCAATAGAAAACCATGCCTGTGGGAGCTATAAGATCAACTTTTGCCCAAGGAAAAACCCCATGTACTCCCACAAGGCGTTAATGACAGTTGTCGCTTTTATAGGAAATCATCGCATAGCGAAGCGGTATGTTTGATAAAGGTCGGCAAATGCTTGGCTTGTGGTAGTCTACAACATGTGATAAAGTATTGGCATAATAATTGTACTATCACAACAGCTTCCTAGGACATTCAAGTGGATAGCAACAAGGAATAAGAGGAAAACCCTCTTATGCCCTTACAGGGAAAGACATACCGAATTGCACCAACGTAGAGCAAGGTAAGGTTTCAATTTTAGAATTTATATGTAGAATTTTAGGTGATCATGTTACTACGCATTCTTTCGTATCAATTGATTGCGTATCATGGCTAAAACTTTTGTTTGACACTTACACATCCCATACGAAGTTTCTACACCCATAGATGAATGACATGTAACTTGCATAATATATCGTTGATGCCTAGTAAACCTGGAAGGTAAGGAATACCTCGCCAGCCTCGTGAGATTACAAACCCAGGATCATAACCTTATCTTAGGCATGGAATAGTTGCATTAGCATCGGGCTTTAGTAGATTGCTTTATCAAAACGTTGAAGAGACAACTTGTGATGAGGGAAAACAATATGCGGAGTTTGCATTCCCTTTTGAAGATATCAGTTGAGAATTACAGGACTGGATTCTTTTAGAGGGGGACGTAACACACCGAATTTTCATTCATTTCAACTTTGACTCCAACTCACAACCTAATATGTGATTAATTTTTAATTTGGTTTGGTTGCATGCATTATAATTAATTTTATAGACTAATTTAAAAATTTGAATTAAATCGAGCATAGTATTTAAAATTTTGAAAATCTAATTTTTGAATTTCCATAACCTAAATTTTATTTTTGTACCTTTTCGAGCTTAGAATTTGAATCCCCAACTTTTTCTCTCAATCTTCTAGTAAATTTTATTTATTTCGATTGTTTGGCCTAATTATTAATTTGACCTAATCCAAACAAGATTTGAGCTAATCACATATTTCAATTTTTAATTAGGATGTTAATTTGAGTCGACCATCATATTTTCAGGATTTAAGTCCTAAAATTGTAAATACTTAGGGATTGAATTTTCTCAACCTAAACAATCTACATTTTATATAGGCATACTTTATATTTATATTCATAATATTTAAGTTGATGTGAAATAGTATGTGTGTATATATATATAATATATATATCTTTGAAATTCACATAATCAAATACTAGATAACCTAGGCTCTTAATATATATATGCCACAAGAACATAATTATTATACAACTTAAGAATCCATGGAATACATGCCTACACATACATTCTTCATAAACGAAAAAAGTACGTATATATAGGATTACGCACCACTATATTCATAGCATGCACGGCCTTCATTATCCTTGACCTAATTGTCCCACAATCATTTTGCTTAAGAGCAGTTCTTGCCCTTTAAATTAACTTCAATTATGAGTGTAACACCTCATCTCACCTTAGTCATTGCATTATTGATAAAATTTATATCGTCGTTAGTGTTATTGTCACACAAATAATTTGGTTAATACCAAATTTTATGTGATTTAGGGAGCGAACAATTCGACTTAGTTCGTCATAGAAATTTCAGGCTAATATCTCACGGTGAGAGAGTATGATTTATTTACTATATTTTTTATCCTGCTTAATGTCATTTCTATTAGTATTCTTGCCCTGAAAAGAATTTCCAAATGTGAATTCCTTAAATCAAAAAATGATCGTACTTGGTTTCAAAATATAAAATTGAATATCCTGTTTCCTCTTCTTGATATGGCCAAATATGTATCTATGAAAAATTCTAGATTTTTGTTTATAATCATGGCAATTGAATGATTGACTTGCTATACTGTCATGTACTTGAAATGAATTCGTAAAATTGTATGCTTTGAATCGCTTTTCAAACCGTACTCATGTCACCATCCTTGAGGATGCTCTTGGGAGAGATAGTCCCTAGGATCTTTCTGGCAAGATGATTGAGCAATGTTAGGCTCGTAGTGGCTTGTCTCCTGAATGGTACCCAATTGTTGATGCGTTCTGACCTTGGTTTGGAGGTAAATACTAATGGCCGAATGGGCACCTTTTGGTTGTGCAATGCTTGTTTCCACCCTGGTGGCCATTCGTGGTGGATTGGAGTGTTAGGGGATTGATATTACGTGATTGGGAGTTAAAAGGTTGGAGTCCTACAAAAATTTGATATTATTGTTTCTCCTATTCAGAATATTATATCCGCACAATAATTTGCTTGGCACTCCTTATTTCGTCTATTGTTATTCTTTGATTCTGAATTATTATTTTCTTACTAAGTCATTCGAATTTATTTGTTTCTTCTCCCTTGATATATATTATGCCTAGATTAGGAGTTGAGTCGATTTCATGGGTTGTTATGTATATGATAGTTTAATATGTAAGTATATGTTAGGAAACACCTATTATCAATATGTATGTTAGTTTCACTTATTGTATTCAACGTAGATGCCATTTTGTTCATGTAATAGTAGAACTTTTGTATTAGATGTTATGTTACTTTAGGGTCAACTCGTTTTGTATTGAAACTCCCTTTTGTACATTTGCATATAGATTAATGGTATGTGCTTATTACTACTCCTTAGATCGCATGATTACAACACTTGCATTGGAATATCTTGGATATTAGAAAGTAATACACGTGTGTAGTGCCTCAATCTCGATGTAGTTATTTTCGAATTAAGGCACTACAAATTTTTTTCAATAATAAAAATTAATTTTAATTATTAAAAGGATAATTATAAAAATTATTTTAAAAGAATTATTTTAGAAAATTAATTTAGAAAAAATGGTAAAATTATACATAAATTTATTTTAAAAAATAATTACAGAAAATAATTTCATTACAGGACTAAAATTGCCAAAATAGAAAACTTAAAGGACGAAAAATATTATTTTTGCTTACTCCAATTGCCAACATAGTACAAGGCACACTCACGACAAGCCAGCTTGGAGCCAAAATTTGGGTCTTTATTGAAAAAAGGACTTTTTTTTTGTGTGTAAAATTAGAGTAAATTATAGAACAAAAAATTCAAAATTTGGAATGTTTAGAATCCAAAGTGGAAAATGGACAATATAAAGGGGTGTCTTTTTCTCTTCTGTAAATAGATAGGTTGTTATTAATCATAAACATTTGTAGTGTATGCTATGCTATGCTCGAGAAAAAACTTTAGAGTACGTATTTTTTGGAATAAAATGTAAGAGTAAGCATGACTTTTTAATATATATCAATATAAGCTCCTAATTAATTCAGCTCTCTCTTATTTTTCACTAGCTTTCGGGGGCAAATGCGATGCGTGTGCATAAAATAAAAGGCTTATAATTTTTATACTAAGATATAATTACATTGTATGCATTTGATAATTAAAATATAATTAATATATATAATACAATTACATCCATAATTTATGTAAAGAAAAAATTAATGAGTTATGGGTGGTTACTGAAGTAAGTCATAAATTAAGGATACTTTAGAGAAAATACATAAAGTTATATAAAATAGGGCCTCACACTTTATTAAAAGGTATAGACATTGGGACAAAATCCCATATCTGTAGTTAAAAGCCAATCTAATGAGCGCATGTGAGACTCAAATTCATAAGCACTACGTTGATGCCAAAGAAATGAGTTTGGTTATAATTTGTACACATGTAACTACGAATTAAACACAATTTAGGTATTTCAAAATAAATTAGAGTCAAACAATTTGTATAAACTTTATCTTGTACAAAAAAACTATTCACACCAAAAAGTTCAAAGAAAGAGGAATAATAAAAAAGAACTCGATCAAATGTTTCTAAGCTGTGTTTTTTCTTTATGGGCCGTTTTAAATGCAGATCTCTTTGGACAATTTTGCCTATAATCCACATAACTAACCACACCATCATTTTTCTCTCATTTTTTTCTCTCTCTAAGCCAAACATTCAAGACATCCTAATTTTTACTACTACTACTACTACTGCTACTACTACTATTAATGTAACGCCCCGGATTTCGGGAGCATTTCGCTCCGAGACCCAGAGTGCTACTCGCGGACAGATAATCATTCAAAAATTATCAGAAACTTAATGCATCAATATCATTCAAGCGAAATCTCATAAAAATCCATCAAACGATCCAAACTAATTCCCAAAATGTATAGTTACATATCAAACTGTCCAAAATTACACTTGAGCCATCTAAATTATCAATACAATCCCATGCTCTATACATTTCACAAGTCCAAAACATGATGTCGATCCAAAATACAAATCTAAGTCCGGAAGTTCCAAAACGATAGGTTAAACCAAAATACAATAGAGTTTACAAATCCAAACAGTGATACAATCTATCATGAGCTCCAATCAATCATATAATCGCTTATGGTTCAAGAACCTACATGTTAATGGGGTCATGAGTTCGCTGACCCAGTAAAACTTATAGCATGCAGAAGAGAATAAGAGTTTCAAAGAACATGAGCATAACAAATGATATGACAAGAATGTGATATAGTTAATAAGCCAAGACGTTCAAACGATCAATATACATATATACATATCGGAAACAATTATCACATTCGAGTCAATAGGTTGAAACAAGATATTTGGTAGGTCTATCACCCTTATATCTTCAACATATACTTTTCACCTTATCTCTCTAACTCCTGAAGGAGCATCATTCAATCAAGAAGCATAGCCGACGTACGTGCTTAGGGTAGTGCTTTATAATTCTACCTCCAAAATTCGTCCGAACTATCCAACAATCAGAGGCTCGAGGGTCCTAGTCAACAGTCGATACTGCCCGAGTTCAGTCCCCAAGAAATCCCCACATGGGCCCCAATCAATCAATCATATGGCTTTAGAACGAAATGGACAATTGACATTCAATCAATAAGTTGGCAAGGCATAACGTTCTAAGGCCATCAATAAGAAAAACATTTCAATAGGCCAAACGTATTCAATCAATTGATCATTTCGGAAATTGGACTATGGACTAGTGGGATTACGTTTTAAAACTTTGTATTACATTAAAATGATTGGATATGGACTCAAGATATCAAGAAGTAGGGTTTTAAAACTCAAAACATCAATTTTGAACTGAGACTGGGCGTTTGGGCGCGCAAACAGGCACTTGAGCGCCGTGAACAATAATTTTTGCACGCTTGGGCGCCCATATGCGCGCTTGAGCGCTCACTTTCGGGTTGAAATCCGATTTTTCGTCTTTTGATTTTTTTTTAATTTTTTAATCCAAAAATACATTTTTGAGGTTCTTAAATACATAAAAATATTTATGAAACATCATTTCGGGTTTTGGTATTAAGAATTTTCGAGAGATCGTTTCAACATAAAAACGTACGGTTTTGTCCATATCCTTGGTTTCTAATCAAATTTTTAGTTCGTTTCTCCTCTTAGTCCATAATCCATCATTCAAGTTCAATCCTAAGCATCGGTATATAGTTCGAGATGGTTCAATAAGCTTTGGATTGATTCACATTCAAGAATTTGAGCATGATATAACAAGAATGACATAACAACAAGATCTTTCATGCTCAACACATCAAGGATATCAAGTTCTCAATAGCTCAACATGCTCGATCAAGATAGGAAAGCGGTAAATACATGCTCATGGCGAAGAGAAGAAGCTATAAATCTTACCTCTTGTAGCTTAGTATTGGAGATACAAAGTTTCAAGCTTAGTTCCTCAAACCTAAGATCACAATACTTATATCAAGTTTTATACATAACCATCATGTTAATCATTCTTATACCATATGTTATGAGCTTACGTACCAAGAGTTTATGAAGATAAAACACCACCTAGAATCCCCTTAAAGGCTGAAATCGATTTTTGAGATGAGAAAGAGAACACAATGTGTTTTGAGAGAAATTTCTAAGTGTTGAGACGCAAATTTTTTGCAGAAACTTAGGAGGCATATTTGGCTTATTTATAAATGGAATTTGGGGGTCAAAATGAGAGAATCAAAAAGTTTAAACCCTTCAAAACAATATCCAAAATAGAGGTGGTAGATAGGTGGCTAATGGACATCATAGGATGGATGGATGGGATCAAAAATCCCATCCATGGCTGCTGCAGAGCTGCTGTGCGGCTGCCCTCTTTTCTTCATATTTCCTTTGCCTTTTTCTTTTATTTTTTTGAACTCAATTGGTGTCCAAATGGTCAACAAAAGTGGCTATATGTTTTGGCTAAGTTTTGGGCTTGTTTAAATACAAATCGGGGCTCGTTTGAGTCAGAACGTGATGAGAAAACGGAACTTGGTTACTTGAAAATCGTTTGGATGCACAAAACATATTTTGATTTCAAAACGATGCTTGTGATTTTAAATCAAATGAATTTTCAAAAAATTGATGATTCAAAATTTTCATTTTAGGGGAATTCTTGGGGTGTCACAATCTCCCCCCTCCCCCAAAAGAATCTGGTCCCCAGATTCTCTTCTCTATACGAATAGGTAAGAATATCTATTTCCTAATAACGTTTTTACGTTCCCCAAGTAACCATATTCTAATTCCTCATTTCTCCTAGAAGATCTTAACTTAGAAGACCTTTCAATTTCCAAATTCTCGGGTTTAGAAATCTAGGAATCGAGCAGATCGCTTTACATACGTAAGCCCACTTTGGGTGGGTGGTTTGGTAGGGCAAGCGACAAATTCCTAATTCTCTATAATCATAAGAGGATTCAGATACCTAATGCAAGTTTCATAAGGTCCTTTTATAGATTCTAAGTTTCATATCGAATTTCATCAATTCTAAAGTCAAACCTATTTGCTTAGCACACATTGGCAATATAAAAGAGTGTGCAGCTCTTAAAGCTAAATAAAACTTGGCAAGAAAATCTTGGGCCAAGATATTTCTTTTCAATCCTTTCATAGAGTCCATCCTTCGTTCTCTTGCTAGCACATCGGCTAGATTTTAAATCCTTTGATTTATGTTCATGCGTTAGGACATGTGAGGTGCACTGGATTAATTGTTTATACTAATCCTCTTATTCCATTACCAATAAAGATCCTTGAATCAGATTCATGGATTCTTTCATGTTCATAACTTTGCTCGAAATACTCTAAAAGAAAAGTGGCATATCTATCCTGCGGTTTTTCTAAGTGTTTGAGTACTTAGAAGCTTGTCTCAACTTTCCCAATCACACTTCTACTTCCTTCTTATCAAGCTCATCCCTAAACTTGGGTGGTTTAAATTCCAAAACTTAGTTAACAATGGATCTTTTAAAATTTTCTTACTAGCATGTTCTAGGTTAGCTGACTGTCATTATTAGTTTACAAGTAGCTATAGTAAAGTGAACGGTTGTCCTGTTGCATACCTATTTCTTGCTGGGAGAGTTCTCTTACGTGGCATTTCTTAGGTAAGACATCCTCTATATTTCTTGGGTTTTTTGGTATCCTTAATTTCTTGAATAAGATTTATCTTGGCCTATTGTGATATCTTGAGGAGCTCGTTCGTTGAGATTTCTAAGTGTCAATCCAAGTTCTAATATCTCAAAGGTTCATAATCCTCTTATCACAGCTCAAGATCGTCGATACTAAAATCCTATGTTCATTACGTTCAAGATATTCCTCATTAATTAGCCAAAAACTTGGTTATTAACTCAACTTGCAAAATGAGCAAAGAAAATGGTTATAGAACCACTACCACATCATGCCTAGTTTCCATTATCATCATTACTACTAGGCTCTACAAAATCTGGCATAATTGAGATCGTCACTCTCAAGTACTTATGCACCGAAGTTCCTAACACCTACATATATAGATGGGTTCAAGATTTCAACTTCTAATCAATCTTAACTTAATTAGGATCCTTCGTCTCCTTGTTTTCATATCCAATATTTACTCCAATAACATTCCCAATATTTTTGGCATCGATCATCCTAATTTTGTCCCTTCCAGTTAGCTGTCTCTCAATACAAACTAGCGTCTCATTTCTTACTTTTGATTCCTTACTAAAGTCCCGCTCGTTCACTTTTTGACTGTCCCTCGATTGGGACTATATTCCGACTCCTCCATTCTAGTCAATTTTCACTTTTCCCTTGTCCATTCTATCAACGACATTACCAATAGTCGCAAACGGCTAGGAAAAAAAATTGCGAATATAATAATGAATCTTATCTTATCACCAAGGTTCCTAAATTCCATGCTCAAAGCTTCATTCCTTTGTCCATATCTTCCTTAGGTCACTAGGGTCGATATCTAATCAATTCAACGGCATATTCACGCTTATAACATCTTTTCTAAAATCAAATGGCTAGCGCACAAATATAGCAATTCATGAATTGGTAGGCCTCCCAATTGCGATCTGATATATTTAAACATTACCCATCATACCAAATGATCATAACTTAATTCAATCCAATCCTATAACATGAGTCCATAGAAGTTCTTATCCTGAGAGTCTGATTACAGCATCGTGCTATAACTGGCCTAGGACTGCCCACCAGGCATTGGGACTTTAGAGGTGGCTCCTATGGGATCAAGAGGTGGCTCCCGCCCATGTAGTACTTTGCCCCGTAGGATCAAGAGATGGCTCCCATACGCGTAGCACTTTGCCCCACATAGCACTTAGCTCTCTCCGACTAGTGATAGCTCTGATACCATCTGTAACGTCCCGGATTTCGGGAGCATTTCGCTTCGAGACCCGGAGTGTTACTCACAGACGGATAATCATTCCAAAATCATCAGAAACTTAATGCATCAATATCATTCAAG
>JACFYI010003614.1:624938-672726 GCA_014898755.1 Handroanthus guayacan | reverse complement strand
ATAAGTTCATCCAAAGATAATTTTGATAAATCTTTGGACTCTTCAATTGCGGCAGCTATATGCTCAAATTTTGCTGGCAAGCACCGTAGGACTTTTTCAACAATTTTTTGATCTTCAACAGTATCACCATATCCTCTGATATGATTGACCACTGTGGAGACTCTAGAAAAAAATTCTTGCACGTTCTCTGTATCTTTCATGGCTAGATTATCAAAATCTCGCCATAAATTTTGCAATTTTATGGAGATAACTTTTTCATATCCTCCGAATTGTTTTTTGAGAGTTTCCCATGCATCTTTTGACGTCTTCGCACCTGTAATGCGTGGAAGAATGGATCGACTCACTCCTTGGTGCATAAATAATAAGGCCTTTGCATCTTTGGTCTTATTTTCTTTATGCTCCTGTTTCTTCGCTGCAGTAATGTTGGCTTCTTCTTCTGGAGTATATATTTCATACCCCTCTTCAACGATATCCCAAAGTTCATGGGATACAAATAATGTCCGCATTAGAACACTCCATAATTCATAATCTTGTCCAACAAAAATTGGAATACCTTGTTGGGAATATGTGAACGCAAGTTCACTATTACTCGTCGAAGCCATTTTTCTTTTCTACGTGAATGGAGATATCAAACCAAGGTTGGCTCTGATACCAAAAATATGTTGGGTGTGGAAATAAATTTGAAAGAGAGATTGATAAAAACGGAAGCTAATATATATTAAAAATACAATATTACAAAATTATTCCAAAGTTCATGCACTACAACCTTGGAATATCTCTCTTTCTATTCTAAAAAATGCACTCTCAAAAAATATAATTTTTTCTCTCTTTTTTTCTCTCTAATTGATGCCTCTAGCTAGAATGTATATTACGTATTTATAGAAGTATTTAGAGAGCTTTGGAGCCTTCAAGATTTGAGGGAATTTTCTCCATTTTCTTCTTGGTCAAAAGTTACATCTTGCCGCCTCATGTAGAATGTTATGGAGAATAGGTAGATAAGGTAGAATATTGTAGAAGATAACGTAGAATATTGTAGAGGTCAAAAAATACATCTTGCCGCCTCATGTAGAATGTTGTAGAGGATAGGTAGATAAGGTAAAATATTGTAGAAGATAAGTAGAATTACAAATTATTATTTTTAACACCAGCTTCCTGCATTGTGGCTTGTATCACTTGAAGCAACATTGTTATCACATTTTGGTTGCGGTTGCAAGAAGACGGATTGAGATTGAGGTTTATATGTTGGAACAACACATCCGTATGGGTGGATTGTGCCTTGATTAATGACATTTTCCACACTAACAGGGGATGGATGGACTGTTACTGACCTTGAGTCCTGTGTGTGCAGGAAAGAGTTTGACTGTTGTGAAGTGGGTGTTGGAGATTGAGTTGTTTGGATGGCTCCTTCAAAAGGAGAAGTATGACTAATATTAGGAATAATTGCAACAGGCTTTCCACCTTTCTTCACACGTATCCGCTCTGCTGTCCAGTATTTATCTTCATCACTAGCGTGACAATGATCGATGCTGCAAATGCCAGTGCCCCAATGGGAACAAGGAGCCAATGATTCACATACAAAACAGTGACACTGCAATTAAGAAAATTATGAGTCAAAATTGCTGCTGTTTACTTATATATGGACATGTCAAAGAAGTTCTAAAATGAGATTAATTAATTACCTGGCCACAATAGACGTTATGCGGAGTTAAAGCAAAAGGAAATTTTGCACAAAGATGTCGTGGGTGAGGAAAGTCTCTGCATGCAACCTATGACACAAAGTGAAAAAGAATAAATTTCAGTTTAAATACTATCTGCAAAGATCGCATGAAAAACAAACTAATACAACGTAAGAAACAATGGGGTTAGTGACCAATTAGCATATTTTTCATGATACATGAAATATCAAACACAAAATCATGAAGCGCATAAATTATGCATTTTAGTCTATATAATACCGACCAATGGAAAAATTACATTTTTCGTCTTGTAAATGCACCACTTTATACTTTTAGTCATGTACGAATTGAATTAATCATTTTAGTTCTATAAATAGTAATAATTTTAAAATTTTTGTTTTATAAGTAGTAATAATTTTGCAAATTTAACCCGTTGAATAGGACTAAAATTGCAAAAATGAGCATAAATTATAAAATTATTATTACTTACATGAATAATATTGTTAATCAAATATATAAGTGATCAAAAGTAAAAAGTGATATACTTACAGGATGAAAATATAATTCTTCCTAATTTCGATAATAGTAGAATTGATTGTGGGAAAAACTATTAAGTATTAAAAAGTCCATTCATTTAATCTATAACTCCAAACGAAAAATATATTTTCACAAGTTGTAGTTAGTCAATATTTTGCAATGTTGGAGTACAATAAAACCAAATCAACATGAGTAGATACCCATTGAAAATCCATATTCACAGCTATAATTCAATGGCCTTCACATTACAGTCTACGAGAGTTGATAAAGAATCAGCTAACTCAATTGCTTATAGTGTGACATGATTTTTACTTAGGCCAAGTTTACTTTGGGATTTGAGATAATAGGAGTTTTGGTTATGAATGATTTAATTTTTGCTTTAAAATTGGGATATTAGAATCGGTGAGTTGTTTACTTTGAAGTTTTATGTAAGTTTATTTATCCTATTTTGGTTAGTTGTTACTTTACTAGTTCGATAAAAAGTAGGTTTAGGGTGTAAATGACACACAAAAAAAAAAAAAAAACTCATTATTCATATTGAGAACACAAAAGAATGTGCAATAAAGTGTGTGTGGCAATTGCTTGTTATTTTGGTTAAATCAAGGGAAAAATAATGGTGGCATGAAAGGGTTAGATGGCCAGTCTATTTTAACTTCTCTTAACTTGAGTTAACACGAGCTTGAAAGCTAACAGCAGGCCACCAAACACCCTAAGTAAACACTAGTTTATGCATGTTTATTTTCACCCGACCTCCATCATCTGGTGCAGTAAACATGGTCTAAGAGATCAACTTCTATAATTGCATACAAACACATTAACTTTTATATGACCAAAAATTCCTTTATTATCACTTACTTAAAGTTAATATTAACAAAAATTATTTCAACCTATAGAGAATTATCCGATTATTTGTACAAACATAGCAATATTTAAAATAGAAAATCCACTTCTCACAAACTTCTTACAAATTCAACATCTAAGTAGAAAAATGATATTGGGTAAAATGCAAGATATTGAAGAATTATAAAAAGAAGAAAAAGTCACAAACGATTTAGCACTCTTCTCCTAGTTTAATAAATGAAAAAATATGTGGACCGAATATAATAAATGCAGATAAGCAACAAGTATACTTTACCTGGCCATGCAAAACATGCAAAATTTGCATCAACAAATCAACTATTAAATCATCATTAGCATAGATGTCAGATAATGATGTAGTCTCGAAATTACACCAAGGATCTACACGTAAAATCAACTAGGGTTCTTGACTCTTGAATGCAACTGATCCCGATCCCACGATTTGAATCTCGTTCTTCTGCCGATATTCTCTCTTTGGATTTTTCACTATTGGTCAATGTATTTCTTTTGCTGGACTAGAGTCCTATTTAAACCCCTTGGGTTAGGCTTTTTTTTTTCTTCTAGGGTTATTTAATGGGCCCAGGAGCCCAAATAGATGTCTCTTCTCAAATCATTAATTATTATTGCCATAATTAGCCCTTATTTTTCTATCGGGCTAGCTCGGTGATAATTTACTCTTTTATCCCTATTGAGTTTACTTGGTACACTAGATAATAACTACTTAAGCAAATGATAGAGGCACCTATCAAAAAACAATATCACAATCAGAAAATGTCTTAACTTGTGTATAAGGGAACAACTCATTACCTCACCCTTTTCGCCAACAATTTCCAGATCATCTGAATCATCATTATCATTTGGCCTACTAGTCACCACCACCATAAGCTTATCTGGGTCACCATCTAAAACCACACAATCATCGTCATCACTCTCTTCAGCAACAATTTTAGCAGATGGCTTTGGAGATTCAAATCTTGGTTTCTTTGTAGGATTTGATAACTCCTTGTTTACCAACACTCGATCATCAAGACCATTATCCTTATTTTTGTTGATCTCACTCAACAACTTAGAGAACCAATCATAATTCTCGTCATCACCAAATTCAGCACCGCCAGTGCCATGGTCGATTCTATTTTTGGTTTCACCAAAAGTTGCCTCCTCATCGGATGATATCTCCAATATTAATGGAGTCAAATTTTCCATCAACAGACTTCAATTCATAGAAAGTTTATCTAAATCCAAAAAAAAAATCACGCTTTTCACTCTACATCCATTAGAATCCCTATATCATAAAAAATACCGTTACTACAAATAAGGATTAAGAAATATAATTACTGGAATTGGCTATAGTGGGTAGAAATATGAAATTTCACACACAAAATTGGATAGAAAATATTACTTCAAGATCAATTAAGAAAATACTGAGAACCAACACAAAACCAAGGTTTAAAAAAAGACTAAGAGAAATTGCCAAAAGATTTGAGGAAAAAAATGGAAAAGAAAACCCTAATTCTAGAAATAGAAAGGTGTTGATTGTAACAACTTGGAAAACAAACTAGCTTATTTTGCCCAAAGCCCAAAACAAAATATGATCCAACCATCAAATCATAACAAGACCTTTAAATAAAATGAAGTGGAATAAAATTAAATATAAGACAGGTCAGATTTTATATAAATTTAGAAAATTTTTAAGTTGATTCTAGTTTTATAAATGCGATTGATGTAATCAATTTGAAAATTGTAAATAGATTTTTTAATACCATGATAATTTCGGTTGGCGGATGTAGTAATTGAAATAAAAATATGGAACTAAATTAAGCAATTCATGTGGTAATTGATTTCCAGACATGAAATTGAATTACGCGGTTAATGCGGCAAGAACTTGAAAATTTGTAATAGGATCGTGTGGCTAATGCGGAAATACATCTGAAAATATGTAACTAAATTGTATGGCTAATAAGGTAATCGATACGAATACGTAATTGGATTGTGTGGATGATGTACGTAATTGGAAATATACAATGCAATATATAATTAATTCAAATATGCATCCAAATATTATCGTGCAATCCAGTTTAATTTCACAAACCGATGTATTGCAATCATGTACTCTTATGTTATGAAGGAGGAAAATAACATATGTGCACAAATTATATGAGTTTACTATATTTTTGTCAACAAGTAGCCGATGCACATTGGAATGCACTATTGATACATTTTATTTTTTGGTGATATTTATTTTACCTCGTGAAATTGCAAAATCAATAATACTTTTCAAATATTTCAATAATTAAATTATTTTTTAATAATATAAAATGAATATTTTAAAGATAATTAAATTTTAAGGATACATGTATAATTTGTTTCAAAAATAGTTGATTGCATCAATGAAATCTCAACATAACACACATTACATTATATATAATTTATGTGCAACACAAGCTATTAGACTGAGCCCACGAACAAAAGAGAGATAGACACGAGTAGCCACGACGCGCTAAAATATTCTAAGTTTTCTAAATCTAATAAAATGAGATATACTTGACCTACTTGCTAATCTCCAGTAGTCCAAAAGTGTAAGGTTGTAAGATAAAAGCTCAACCATGTGCTGAGAAATTGATCGCATGACATTGAGGTTATTACCTTCCATTAATATTTTGTGCCACTATTTTTGCAAGGCTCGTTTCATAGCAAAAAGGATGTTTTGTCTCACATTCAGCCGATAACAGTACTCAAGCTCTAGTGTGAACTGCCCACCAAATATAAGCTCTAAAGGAACCATGAACCAACAATACAATATAGAAATAGTTCTTCTCTAATGATAGCACTCCATCCCCATTGGCAGATATCATATTACTCAGGGATAAAGACCATTATTCATTTCCAATAGGGAATAAGGAACACGAAGAGCTTCTGTGGATGCATGATAGAGTGCACAAGAGAATGGCTCTGTCTGTTATTTTATCTAGCATTAGATGTTTATTATTGAAAGATTGTTCGTCTGTATTTGACTAGAAAGCTTAACAAATAGTACATTTGAACTTCTTGATTGGGACTTTCTCTATAACAAGATGGATCCACTGGATAATGTCACGATACTCTAAAAAGACCAGAGTAATTTAGAGCCCAGAAGGAGGCTTGGGGTAAGAGTAAGTAGGCATGCAAGAAAAGTGTGAGTTTTATCCTCGATGTTAGAGGAGCAAACTAGTAAACAAGATCAACAATAGTTATCTTATAACCTGAGTTTGATTTTGTAGGTAGAATGTTCCATGCAAGTACAAAAGATTTCTTTTTTCTTTTCCTTTTAATTTTTGGAGGAAAATACATTTTCCAAATAAAATCCAGTTGAAACTTAGTGACATAGCTATTTCCTGTATGTCCTTGCACCAGAAGTAGATCATGCGCTGTGTCCTAAGCTAAGAAATAGCAGCTATGAACTATGACATCTCATTTCAATTAGAAGTGCCAAATTATGCAATTCGGTCGACTGTAAGTTCTCAAGGGAAATAGCATCCTTTCTATATCAGCAAGCCCAAGTAAGTTCCTCATCATATTTATATTCTACAATTTCCTGGTCTCATCAATTAGACCACACAATTGATACTTAAGGGTTGGTTCCAAGTGATTACTCAAAACGACCTTCTTGAATGGTAAGTTAGAAAAAGAAATATACATGGAACAACTTGAGGGATTCATTGTCCCCAGACACGAGAAAAAAGTATGTAGACTTGTTAAGCCACTATATGGTCTTAAACAAGTTCCGAAGCAATGGCACAAAAAATTTGACAAAATAATATTGTCAAATGGATTTAAAATCAATAAGTGAGATAAGTGTGTTTATATAAAAGGCACTCAAAAGGAGTTCACAATGGTATGTCTATATGTGATGACATGCTAATAATAGGTAGTAATCATGATATAATCATTAGTACTCATTACTACTAAGAAAATGCTTATGAAACATTTTTTTATATGAAAGATGTAACGCCCCGGATTTCAGGGGCATTTCGTCCCGAGATTCGAAGTGCTACTCGTGGATGGATAATTGTTCCAAAATCAAACATAAACTTAATGCACCATAATTATTCAAGCTAAATTCATAAAATCCATCAAACGATCCAAACTAATTCCCAAAATGTATAGTTACATATCAATCTATCCAAAATTTCATAGAGCAATCTAACTTATCAATACAATCTCATGTTCTATACATATCATAAGTCCAAAACATGATTTTGATCCAATTACAAAAACTAGTCCAAAAGCGATAAACTAAGCCAAAATACAATAGAGTTTACAATTCCAACCAAGCTATACAATCTATCGAGCTTCAATCAATTATTCAATCGTTTACGGTTCAAAAACCTATATGTTAAATAGGGTCATGAGTCCACTGACCCAATAAAATTTATAGCATGCAAATGAAGATAAGAGTTCAAAGAACATGAGCATAACAAACGATAGGACAAGAATGTGATATGGATAACAAGTCAAGGCATTCAAAACGATCAATATACATATATACATATCTGAAACAATTATCACATTCGAGTCAATAGGCTGAACAAGCTATTTGGTAGGTCTATCACCCTTATAACTTCAACAAAAACATATCGCCTTATCCCTCCAACTCCCGAAGGAGCTCATTCATTGGAAAAGCACAGCCGACGTACATGCTTAGGATAGCGCTTCAGAATTCTACCTCCAAAATTCATCCGAACTACCTGACAAACAGGGATTTCAAGGGTCCTAGTTGACAATCTGATATTGTCAAAGTTCGGTCCTTAAGAAAACTTCCCAGGGCCCACATTCGTTCATTCATATGGCTTAGAAAAGAAACGGACATTTAATAAACCAATAAGCCGGCACGGCGTAACGTTTTATGGCCAACAATATCAAATAACATTTCAAATAGGCCAAACATATTCAATCAATCAATTGTTTTGGAAATTGGACTATGGACTAGTGGGATTACGTTTCAAAACTTTGTATTACGTTAAAATGATTGGATATGGACTCAAGATATCAAGAAATAGGGTTTGAAAACATGAGAAATAAAGTGAGAGCCGAAACTGGACGCTTGGGCACGCAAATGGGTGCCTGAGCACCCAAAACACAAATTTTGGACAGTGGCCGGGCGCTTGGGCGCTCACTCTCGGGTTGAAATCTAATTTTTCGTCTTTTGATTTTCTTTGAATTTTTTATCCAAAAATATATTTTTGAGGTTCTTATATACGTAAAAATATTTATTAAACATCGTTTCGGGTTTTGGTATTAAAATTTTTTGAGAAATCGTTTCAACGTCAAAACGTACGGTTTTGTCCATATCCTTTGTTTCTAATCAAATTTTTAGTTCGTTTCTCCTCTTAGTCTATGGTCCATCATTCAAGTTCAATCCCAAGCATCGGTATATAGTTCGAGATGGTTCAATAAGCTTTGGATTGATTCATATTCAAGAGTTTGAGCATGGAATAGCAAGAATAGCAATAACAAACACAAGTTCACATGCTCATAGAACATCATGTATTCAATAACTCAAAGCATGCTCGATTAATCAACGAAAAGCTGGAAACACATGCTCATGAAGAGGAGAATAAGCTATAAATCTTACCTCTAAGAGCTTAAATCCGAAAATGTGGTTGAACCAAGCTTACAATCAACATCTATAACCATATATATACATTCATTGTCAAGTTCTAGACAACCAAACTTAAACCACTCTCAAATCATATCTTATGAGCTATTTACCAAGGGTCTAGGTTGAGTGTTCACCCCCCAAGAATTCCTTAGTGTAACCGGTTATGAAAGATAAGAGAAGACAAGTGAGTTCAAGTGCTTAAAATGTGTTTGTAAGTTTGAAGTTTTTCTGCAGAATTTCTCATGACCAATGGATGCTTATTTATAAGAGGAATTTGGGGCCAAAATGAGAGAATCCAAAAGCTTGAACCCCTCAAGAGAATATCCAACACTTAGGGGAGGGGTAGTTAGGTGGCTACATGACCATGTAGGATGGATGGATGCACTCCCATCCATCAAGAATTGCTGCTGCTGTTGCGGATGGCTCTTTGTCTCAGATTTCCTTGTTCCTTTCTTTCATTTTTAAATTTCAATTTGTGCCAAATTTGTCAACAAAAGTGGCTATGGGTTGGGCTAGGTCTTGAGCTTGTATTGGGCTTATAAATCGGGTCATTTGGGCTCGTTTTTGGGTTGAAACTTGATGTGAATTTGCAACGTATTGGTTCGAAATATTTTTGAATGCGTGAAATGTATTTTGGTTTTAAAAAAAAGCTTGATTTTAAAATCAAATGAATTTTCGAAAAATCGACGATTTAAGAATTGTATTTAGGGATTTTTGGGTGCTCGTTTGGATCAAAATGGGGCACGAAAATAGAACTTAAATATACAAAAATCTTTTGAATACACAAAACTTACCTTGACGTCAAAACAATGTTCGTGATTTTGAAAACGAAAAATCGATTATTCAAGATTTTATTTTTAAGGGGATTTTTGGGGTGTCACAAAAGATATGGGCATTGCAGATGTTATACTAGGAATAAAAATCATCAGAACATCAGAAGGGCTGGTTTTAATGCAGTCTCATTATGTTGAAAAGATTCTTAGAAAATTTAATGCGTATGACCATTCTCCAGTAAAGTGCCCACTAATCCAAGTTTGAGCCGAAGTAAAAATCTTGGTGACCCATACCTCATGTTGAATACTCAAGAATAGTAAGCAGTTTGATGTATCTTTCGAACTGCACTCATCCTGACATTGCATTGTCAGTAAATAAACTTAGTTGATTCACTAGTAATCCAAGCAATGAACATCGAGAAGTGCTTATAAAAGTATTGAGATACCTTAACTACACGATGGATTATGGGTTACACTGTACAAGATATCCAGCTGTACTAGAAGAGTACAATGATGCAAACCGGATATCGAATATAGAAGACACTAGGTGAATCAGTGAGTATGTCTACACCTTAGGTGGAGCTTATGTGTCTTGGAAATCTTAAAAACAAACATGTATAGTTTGATCTACGATAGAGTCTAAGTTTATAGCCTTAGATAAAGCAAGAGAGGAAGCATAATGGCTTCGAAATTTCTTGGAGGATATTTCTTGCTAGCCTAAACCTGTATCACCAATCATCATACCATAAAGTCTAAAGAAAACTTAGTAAATCCATTAACAAAAGGCCTATCTAAAGACCAAGTGAAACACTCATCAAGGTGACTTAGATTAAAACCCATAAATTAAGAACTGATATAGTGGAAACCCAACTAAAATGCCTAGAGATACCAAGAACTTGGTTCAATAGGACAACTAAGTTATGGAGGTTCATGTGAGCACTTAAGAGTTAACTCCAACCCATTCCTATGACAAAGAAGTAGCCTGCTGCCTATTAATAATTCCCACAACTAAAAAGCGAAATACTATAGGATATTCTTAGTGAGAGGTCACCTATATATGTGTGAAGATGGGCCGCTTCATCGTAAACACTTATGAGTCCAAGATAGTGTCCATAGCCAAAATGGATACAACCGAAAGAATTAAAAGCGTAAGTAGTTATTGTGTGGGTACTATTATCTTGGTTTACATCAACATCTAAACAGTTGAAGACATTGCGTTCACTAATTAGCCAAGTAGGTCTAATAGTATACCACTAAGGAAGGTTCCACAAGCTACCTATCCTGATGCAATAACTCTTCATTTGGACTCTCTTTGTGTTTGCATAAGCATACGCATTGTCATATGCATTCATTTTCATTCATGTGGGGGACTGTTGGAAACTAGTCAGTTTGACCAATTAATTAATTCAGCTTAAATATTAATTTCTCAAAATTCTTTGAGATTATAGTAATTTTCGCCGTGAGTAGATGATGATAATATAATTAATTATTTAAAATCAATTTTGAGTGAATGAAAAATTAATACTCAAAATAAGCTATATAAGTTTGATTGAAGTGGACTAAACTAGAAGATGCAAAGATGGGAATATGTAGAATCCCATATTGGGAAAAGCGCAATTGAATGTCCAACTTATTTACCTCAAGTTAGATGTAAAGTGTTGCGCCCCCTTGGGGGTACCACAAGTTTTTTGAGGGGAGAGGACTTATATTCTTATAGGTTCAACCTAACCCACACATGCACACGCCACATGCCCACCTGTTCGTCCGGCTTGGATTTGGATTTGGGCCGGGGGTCTAATATTAATTTTTTTGGACCAAATTTATTTAAAATTGGGCCTGGACCAATTAATTTGAGACCCAATCCGAAAAATTATTTTCTCAAAATTAGAAAATTCTGGAACTAAATTTATAAACACCCCTTCGTTTAAATGAAATTTTCTGAAAACACCCCATCATTTAAAATAAAAAATCGAGAAACACCCTTTAAGAATGAAAGAGTGTATCCAGAATTTACCAAGACATAGCAAAGGGTGCATTTGGCAAAGATGCCCACTCAAATGCACCACTTGGATTTCTATAAATGGACCCCCTTGCTAGCCATTTGATCATCACAGAATTACAAAGCATTCTGCATTACAACATGCTTGTAGCACTCTCCTACAATTTTCTTGTCTTCTTTCGAGTTCTTTAAAGAGAGTTTGTGTGTGTTTTAAGTTCACTGGTTCAATTAGTTTGTAGGCTGCTACTATTTGAACATTGGTCGTCGTATCTTGAGAAACAATAGTTGTCAACCGTGAGCACCTTAACAAGGCTAAATCCTCTTAAAGATAGAGAATCAGTTTCTCGCCTCAACCAAAAGTTTCTACTTTTATCACAATTTTGCCTAGTCAAGTGTTAACAACAAGTTGTTTTGCACCTTTGTCATATATATGCATGTCTGCGCACTATAATTTAATTAGATTTACACACATTGCACATGTACCAATTGCTAATATACATAAATAAAGAAATTTGATTGGTGATGAAATACTATAGAAAATCTTCTATTTTAATTTGAACTTAATTTCTACCCATCATATTGTGGTTTCAAGTTCAAGCACTTTTTCAAAAAAAATAAAATAAAATCATAGTCATAAATCTAAATAATGTCATATTATGACAATTATTTGCATTGAATGTGATTGATAACATATATTTTAAAATTATCCCATGACTCAGAAGTTTGATTTAAGAAATATTTTAAATATTTGCATTCAAATGAATGGAAAAATGACCAACACAAATGATTAGGATATTACACTTAAGACACATAATTTCCGGTTGTGCTCTCTTATATTCAATTTAGTAGGATACTTAATTATAGAGATGGCAATCTCCAACATGACATGATAACCCGATATGAATTCGGCACGAAAAATGGGTTGGATCAATCCATTTCTGATTTGGGTCTAATAAGATTGATAGGAATAGTAACTCGAAAAAAAATGAGTTCAGTTGGATTGGGTTTCAGATTACATGAACAACTCGAAATTTGATTTCGGCTGATACGACAACTAGAACCATCTAAACCAACACGATGCAACCCGAAATAACTCTTTTTTTTTGTTTTTTGTGAAAATATTGTTGGTTTAATTGGATTTTAACTGTTTAAAAGGATTCAATTTTATAATATAAATGATAGGTTGATAAGAAAAAAATAATTAGTATAAAATAGTATATAAACTATAACATAAGTAAAAATATTTAAATTCTCAAAACTCAACTAATTTCTCCTGTTCTTTGTTCGAGAATCAAATAAATTAAAAAACTATTATATCCAAAAAATAATTTGAACATTTTAATAAAACATAATTTATTATAAACTAATTTTAACAATATTACATGCTATCTTTACTTAAATTTTATCACAATTCACAATAAAAATGTTGAATATGTATATTTTAAACTATTTATTTCTGACATTTTTGTTCTTTAAATTTTATTATATATCGAACAAATTTAAATAAATCTACTTTGAATAAAATAAATCAATTAATTTTTTTCAATGTTGTATGTACTTAACATCATAAAGTTTATATACTTACAATCACAACTTTGGGGGGATCGACTTCAACTATCACTACTCAAATATTTGAAATAGTTTCTCCCAAATTATCCGAATATAATAAACATAGAAAAATGAAGAAAAAATTATAAAACTATATAAATATTATAATCTTAAATGAATAGTCATAAAAGATAAAATATTAATTACTAAAACAGTTGTTG
This sequence comes from Handroanthus guayacan, assembly GCA_014898755.1. Lineage (NCBI taxonomy): Eukaryota > Viridiplantae > Streptophyta > Magnoliopsida > Lamiales > Bignoniaceae > Handroanthus > Handroanthus guayacan. The sequence goes on along the minus strand of JACFYI010003614.1, from coordinate 659,476 downwards.
TATTTTATACTGACTTATCATGAAAAATACAATTGTCATGCAAGATATAAATAAAATAATTCTTACTAATTTTAAAATAATTGTAATAATGTACTATAAATTAAAATGGGAAGTAAGGAACATACATAGTTCAAATTTGCAAAATAGTTCTAATGCTCATCATAGTAAATAGTTACAAAAGAAAAATCCTAATGCTAATCCTTTCATTTTAATCTATGGGTTGGGGGTCCCACTTGAACCCCTTAAATTTTTTTTTTAAATAATTACTTTAAAAATCAGATCAACTTGAAATTCAACCCGTTTTTTATTAGGTTGGGTCAGGGTTGGGCACTTTTTGGCTATCATTGCATCGAGTTGTGTTAAAGTTGACAAAATTTATATCATACCCCTATATCAATCCAATATAAACCCACTTGACACGCACAAACTACCACCCCTACTTAGTTAGGAGTATAGTAGGCACAAGATAAAAAACTAAGAATCCTAAAATATCATAATTTATTCTACTTTTATAATAATAAAAATAAATATAGACATGGATTAAGAAATTCCTATTAAAATCTTAACTTTTTTTAATTTTCATCATATTCTTTCTAAGAGAATTGCTAACATCTTATTATTCTGACATTTCAATTTTTTTTTTTTAATTTCTTAAATAACTTTATAGGACCTAGCATCATATGAACTTTAAAAACATCATAATAAACTTAAGAGAGAACATTTTACAATAACTATCTCAGTCCTAAGAGGAAAGATTGGCATCCCTTGACGTTTCCATCACATTCACATATTATTCCTTCTATCTTGCCGTAAAAACTCTTTCCAGATCATTAGCTGATTTTCACAATCTTGAAACTCTTATATATGGGTAAAAATATATGTGGTCACCCCTGTATTATAACAAAGGGGAAGATAACTCTTTATTTATTAGGTATGATTTGAACTATTAGATATGCTTGGAGTTAACAAGGGGGTATATTAGAATTACTAAAATATTGGGGATGATCTTTTTCTTTGCAATAATACAAAGGGCTAATATATATTTTACCCTTATATATACTGGATCAAGTGACAAAGACTAATAACTAATGGATTAAAATTGCAAGTTGGGACAATTTTACTCACATTCCACAACGCTCTCATCATAAGAACCAAGAATTCATAAAGATGAACAAAAACAAGAAGTTTGAGGCGCCAAAGAGACTGCATTGTGATTTAAGGCAAGGTAAATACATCTCTGTAATTTACAAATAACAGTGTGTCAAAATATCTGTACTACATTAATTTACACAAAACTAGGAGTAAAGGGAAGGGAAAAAGAGGAAGTAAAAAAAAGGACTCAGAATTACTCACTAAAATACAACAAATGAAAAAAATTAAACGTCATGAAAAGGGAGAAAACACTTTTGGCAATATGACCATAAGAAATTGGTACTTAAAGAAGAATGACAAGAGCAAAATTTTGGTGGTCAAGTCTGATCAAATTGTGAGATTCTCTTGAATGCCTGTAAATGTTCCGGTTATTTTACCACCCATGTCCGGGAATGTTTCGCATCCAGGAAGAGGGGTAACCTTTCCGGTTCTATCTACTTGTACAGGATACTTGAGTAAGTGCGCTCTCATTGGACTTGCTTCATCAGACTGGAACTGTTTCCAGTTCAGCTCGCCCATCCATCTTACACGTCTGACACACTCCAAACTCTCTGGATGCTCAAAGCACTCCTCCAAGGTACCTGTGTGCTCTGCCCATAACGACATCCTATATCCATATATCTGCCGGACAAAATAACTTTGTCACAATCCAAATGGTGCTAATGATTCCAAGCAAATCAAGCATATATTATTCTTCCAGTTAGTGAGATACCTAAGATATGTTAATGTGGAATTCACAGAAGAACATCATTCAAATATCTGATATTGCTTCTTGCAGTTCATGAGAAAAAGTTAGATAATTACCTCAAAATTGTTTGAGGTTTGGCCTAATTATAGAAACACATGCTGCGGTTTGAAAAATTACAATGATACCCTGTGCTGTTAGTTCAGTGATGAAAAACTTAATAGAATCTTTATAACAGTTAAAATACACTCCCTAAATAGAGGTCACTTGAAATGCTTTAGTCATTTGTAATGTCACACAAGCTCTGTAGAACTTTCCGTAGCAAAACTATGGCAGGGGGTTATTGTAGTTTTTCAAACCATAGGGAGTGTTTTGTAATTAGGCGGAACATCAAGGGGTATTAAGGTAATGACTACAACATAGTATTCACCTAAATTCAACATTACTCTGACTAACATTGTTATTGACATCCTTTCTTCTTTATTTATTACCCAAAAGCAAACTTTTACCTGCCCATGTGGATTATCACGTCTGCTTGCCCATGTGTAATGAGGCTGGTATGCACCTATAGCAATTTCAGTGTCTCTGGTTCCTTCTAAAGAGCGTTGATTGATGTTAGCAGAACCCAATATCACATACTCATCATCAACTATCATTCCCTTTGAATGGACATAGATCATGAACCGTCGATTTTTTCTAGCGAGTGCCTGGATAGTGATACATTCAACAAGTACAGCATGTCAAAAGCAAGAGTAATGTGAAGCACATCAACTTAAATCAATCATTACATTAACTTATAAAGGGCAATAGTATTGTATGTACTTGTGGACTGGATCCGCTGGAGCTTTTGGCTTTTGATGACTTTGTCCCAGTAGTGTTCTTTGGTTCACGGTTGCCAAGGCAAAAGAAATTCAAATAATCCTGGGGTTCATACTCTTTCTCAAGCCCTACTTCTTCTAAAGCCTTGTAAATGGTTTCATACATCATTTGCATTGTATTATACTGCAAACATATGGAAGATGATCAGTTTTTACAAGACGAAACACAATGCTAACGATAAACAACATGTCTTCATGTCTTGACATAAAACAAACATCACACCCCTCTTACTAAATCAGACGAGTGTAAAGGAAAACAACCAAGATATAAATTTTTTTTAATCACTATGATACATAAAGGTACTGGCCAGAGAAACTAGATACTTCACCATCATGTCCATCAGAAAACTAGCTAAATATAATGAAGAAGCAGTTACATTATATAATCACTTAACAAAATGCAATGAGGTGAATTTTGGAAAGGATCCAAAGTTCTTCGTTGAAGGTAACAGTTTTGTAAATAAATGTTTTGCTCCATTCATGTACTTTAATTTCTATTGTTTTTCCCACTTCAATATAAGAAGAAATTAAACCCTTGAATTATCTTGGTTAGTTGTTACATATCACAAATCCTTTTTATAATACTACTCTTATATTTCAAATATAATATATAAAATTTCAAGAATTCTTTGAATTTGCTTCATACTTAAATAATGTAATGTCATATAAGTGCATTAAAAATTTTTCTAAAAAAAATAAATTATACGTTTTAAAATTTTTTGCCAATGCTTGATTTAATCGTAATCCATGATGAATGCTTTTGTGCTCTATAATGCTGCAGATACTCCTTTTTCTTTTTTCTGTGTTTTTTTTTTTTTTTGTTGGGGGGGGGGCGCTAAGAAAGCTTTTGCATTCCCTACTTTGGCACTTTAGGAGGCCAATTTCTTGATAAATGTTTTAATTAAATTAATAATAATTACTATTTGTTAGTTATAAGTATATCAATGTTGCACTTGTTACAAATAAATAAACATATTACTTTTTCAAATTTTTAGATAAGGTAGTTGGTTATTTAACTTCTGATTTAGCACTTTATTTATATTTACTTTTACAAAGACATGACCTAGCTAGTGCAGCTTAGTAAGTAATTTTAATCAATCATAAAACAGAGATATATAGATGTTACAGACATAAATAAATACAAGAGTAGTAGAATGTTTAACCTGCCAAAAGAGAATTCTTTGAGTTGGAGTACTTGTGGGAACTCCCTCCGGCCACATTGGAATGACAATGTACACACCAAACCTCTCCCTTGCTCTAATTTTATTGGCAACCTTCAGAGCAATTTCCATAGGAATTAAATTGTTTGCACCTGAAAATATACATATTAAAAAGGGAATTAATTCCTTCTGCATAAAAATTCTTATTCTATCTTGTACATATTCTTACATTAAAATAGAGAAATATCCTCACCAACATCCTTATAATTAGACCAACTGTATGATGAGCCAAGAAAGTACTGGTTCTCAATGTAAATGAAATGTTGAGCTGCACGAATTGTCTTTACGTAAGCTGTATGTATACTCATGTCTATAAATACATTTTTCCCGCATAACAAGTTCTGCATGTTCGATGCAGCAGCGTTGTTAGTTTGTTTGTTGCCTTGCAACATAAAGCCACAACTATGCAAAGAGGAAATGAGACAAACAAGATAATATGCATTTACCCTGGCTGATGCTTCTTTTGGATCCTTGGGGAAACCTTTAACGGAGTTGGAGTCGATGGAACGAAAAACCTATATTGTGCGATAAACTTAGCCAGCCCCTTGAAATGGAGTAAAAGATTTGGATAATTATCTAATCCTTGAGATTTGGTACAGGAACACCTCTTGTCATTTGGAAAATTACAATAACACTCCTTTTGACTTAAGACTTGAAGAAGCTTGTGTAACATTACGGTACACCCTCTAGAAATCTATCAAATGGATTGGAACATTACAAGTGGATTTAGGGGGTCTACTTGTAATATTAGATAGAGTACATTAAGTTTTCCAGCAACTTACTAGCTAACAACAGGGAGTGTTAATGTAATTTCTCAAATCATGGGGATGTTTCTGAAATGATGTTAAACCTTCGAGGGGCATTCCGATAATTATCCGTAAAAGATTTTGTAGCATAATTTTAGCAAACCTGGATGTTCCAAGCCTCTGGATCATCTTCACTTGTAGCATTAGCCTCGGCTATTCCCATTATGTCTGGGATTCTTTCAAGCTTGAGTAATGAATCATCATATGAAGTTTTCATTTTCTGAAGCCGAAGGCTCTTTGAGGCCTTGAGCCAGCGCTCTTCAAAGTTTCTTAAAACATCATATGCTGCTGGACCATCAATTTTACAATGTAAATCGTGCCATGGCTCTCTTGGACAACCCGCTGTAGGCCCCTGTTTAGCTGCACAATGTACTCAAAAGGACCGGAAAGGGACAGTGATGGAAGAAAAATACAAGCAACATTACATTTCTTCCTTTCTTTTTTTGTTAATCATAAAAGTTTAATTTTTTTTCTTTTTTTTCCCTTGTTCTTTTGGTTACTGTCTTGAAGACCATTAATCATCAAATGAAATTTGCAACACTCAGACGAGCAACATAAAGTTTACATTCTTTCAACCATAAAAGTTTAATTTTTCTTCTTTTGGTGACTGTTTCGAAGTCCCTTGATCATCAAATAAAATTCACAATATTCCAGAATTTATTCATGGTTTTCACCCTCGGTACATGGAGATGAGAATGACTAATATGCACCAACTAACTGGAGGAGCATATAGAAAATAGACCATATGGCAAAAATAAAAACTTTAATAAAGGAGTTACCGTGAAGTTAGGATTATGATAGTCATGTTTGTGAACAGTTTGCAATGTGCTAAATATTGGGTGCTCTGGAGTGTCATATCTTCCCTTGCATAGGTCAAGTCCTCCAACAAAAGCTATGATCTTTCGCCCATAATTACTGGCAGGCGCATCCACAATCACACTTTTCTGATGATGAGTGTAGATAGTTTCTGTTTCCTGATGATGAAAAGTAACATTAATTGTCTCCTGAATTTTGAATTCAAGAAATGACACATAGGTTGAACACGAGAAGAGAAAAGTGTTTCATTCAGCAAGTTGCAAAAATTTTTAGCTTCGCTTGCATTGTTCAATATATGATATTTTTAACTTTAGAATGCATTAAGAATGCAGAAACATACAACCTCAGGCTAACGTACATAAGAAAATTGGCATATGTAGATATATGAAATCCTCATGCATATTAGAGAATCAATATGCTAGTTAGGATCATCTTAAAGCTTTCCCAAACGGTTCTTTTATTGGAAAAATCTTTTCATGGACAAAAGGTGTCAAAAGTCTGTTCTAAAAAATCACATGTACAGTTAAGGAATACCCTTCTGCATTCTTCTGAATTCCTATGAGATTCATGAGCTTGTGATGCACAATAAGGCAATCAACTAAAAGAACTGAGGAGCTCATACAGAAAAGAACTTTTTGAATCAGGCCTTCGTTTAGTAAATAGAAGTACATAATCGAACCTGCTTCTTGGCCCAGCTACCTTTTCCAGCACTCCTTGGACACAGCAACACTTGCACAGATGAGTGCTTAAAATATCGACGTGTTTCATCATCACCAGTATTCATTACACCTTCCTAAATGTCATAACCATTAGGAAAAAGTCCATCAAGTAAAAGTTTTTAGTATGCTACCAAAACGAGAAAGATTTAGCTCATGCATAATACAAGTTCTGCCTGAAAAATTATGTGTAGGAAGTATAGAACAAGACTGAAGAATCCACAGTTATGAAACAAACTGATCGTGCAATTCCATGAGCCCTTCAAATTAGAGCCCAGCTACGCTAACGTGGCTACCTCTCAATCAAACTAAAAATTAGATAACATGAAAATCCATCTTTAAACTCCAACCTATGGTTTGCATATCGTCATTAGTTTGCAAACTCAATAGGACTGTAAAGGGTTATAAATATTTAGAACTGATACGCTAGAACTACATTATTTGCAAGATGCAGTATAATATTGAAGCCCATCTTAGGATAAGAATATTTTTTGAAATCATTATACAGAACATTTTTTGAAATCATTATACAGATATCACATATGTGAAAATATTCAAATTTTATTTCATCTAGACTGCAAGATCAATGTTAAGTCCAAACTTATATATAGAAGATAAGAGGGTATTGGATTTTTCATACATGCTACACACACTTCTTTTAATTCTATTTAATAAAAGAATATGCAAGAATACTTCCACACTTACAGTTTTGTACCCCAATATGCTGGTAGATGTAGGATCATCCCATACAAGGAGTAACACTCTTACACCTTCCTGAGACTTGATCCTCAAAAGGTCACCTAAATTACTGTTTGTTACATGAGGATCATCCCTAACAAGTTGGACTAGGTGATAAACAGACCATCCTGTAATATAAATAAGACGACGTGCCTCAGATATTGCATCATATATATCACGCCAACAATGTCCATGTTGATACATCTGACCATTAGCCAACCGTATTCTTGGCAATAAACCATCGTGTACATGAGCATCTTGGTAAAGTGTGACCATTCCTCCCCTCCTAAGAGGAAAATAGGTGCCAGGCACACCCTGATTTGAAGGGTCTGATCCCACTCCACCATGATAAAGTGCCACTCTCGCTACTGGAATATACTGAATTGATAGGCTCAAAACGGCCCCTGTATTACACGGTTTCCCATTTGCACCTAGTATCGGATAAGTACCATCAACTCTTGCTCCTAAGATTATCTGCTCTACAGGGATTCCAACGGCCCCCATTATCTCTGATCCCACGAGATCACTGTCTTTAACCACAAACTGCACTTCTGCACCATAATGTGCTACAGGAACATGAAAATGTTGGCCCCAAACAGGATTCTCATTATTTTTAATGACAAAAGTCCTACCAATTATAGCACCCGATATTGCAATCGTAACATAGGGATCACTCGTTTCCATTTTACTCATTAACTTCCCAGATAATTTCCCAAACACACCACCTAGGCTTTTGTTCACTAAATCCATATTGGGAAGATTCCTGGCTTCCTTCACCCAAATATCCAAATTTCCATGTAATAAAAACACCCTCAGTGGCCCTTTGGAGGTCTTGAATGGAACAAACTGCATGCCCTGACCATGTTGTGAGCCCTCGGACATTGAATCAGGATAACATAGGTCAGCCATATGTTAGTGATTTTCTTGCTAGAATACTTCAATACGTAAAAAGGTAGCCCTTGTATCTCCTAGGAAGCACTAATGGAACAATACAGAGTGAAGAAATTAAGCTGAAATGCAGAGTGCTCATATAATAGCCATATACAACAGCCATCAACATTCAATGTTTACATGCATTTGGGGCCAATAACTTCACAAAGAATTCTATCCGCTGATATGACGAGTAATGGGCAACATAAAAGATCAAGAATCAACAATTATTCGTCAAAATGAGAGAAAAGGATCAACCCAGGTGGGCGAAAAATCAACTCAAATCATACGCAACTAAAGAAATGATAATAGGAAATGGGATACGTAAATCATCGATGATAAAGGACAGAAATTGAAATATACATTCAAAGAAAGACCAATTAAAATCTAACAGGCCTTTCCTTAATGCGGTTATGCAATACAGGTATATCTATGTACGTCGATAAACTAAAATGCACTTGTATTTGCATATTTGCTTTCATGATAGAAGAATTTCTGGGAGTTTCTTAACTGATGGGAGCGCCGTTGTTGTTGGAAAAGTATAGTCCAAACCTGATTTTGCGGGAATAAGTAAATTACACAAGCGCATTTATAATCCAACATGATTGTTCCAAAAATAGTAGTATGATGACTACTAGCATGTCCCACGCTATGCAGAGCTTAATTAGTTTTCTTTTCTTTTTCGTTTTTCTTCGTGAAGAGAAAAAATATTAACCATATAAAGGACATAACGTATTTCATGACTAATCACATGATATGTTTAGTATATGATATATTTGTCTTGTTATATCAAAATTAAAAAAAAAAAAAATTGAATTAATAATACTAATAAAGATATTTAAAACTATTTATATAAAAAGATGGAAAATTGATGATTTAAAAAATAAGAAAAGTTTAAGGGTCTTAACAAAGCAAGTGTTTTATGTTACAAAAATAGATAAAACAATTGGAATATTGATTCCCTTGCACCGATAAGAATACTATACATGACAATAAAAATAGAATGCCAAAGACTTTTGGATGAAGTGACATCATCCTCCTCTTAAAATTTCCCCCTTAAGGGGAGTTTAGAGATTTCATCCCCTCCCAAAGTTATAATAATAATAATAATAATAATAATAATAAAAATAATAAAGAAGAAAGAAAGAAAGAAAGAAAGAAGGTAGAAATTAGTAAAATCATGTTGTACACTAGCTATTTTTCAGGTAGAATTAGTTTTATTTTTGCCTATAAAGGAAATAAAATATCATACTTATCATAGCTTATTATATTATCATATAATAATATTTAAATGGAGTCTCATCATGATTCTATTTCTCTCCTATGTAGACCATGACGTGGACAAGTTCTTTTTTCACTATATTTTCTATATTTTTTTTTTTTTATTTTTTGCTCTTTCATGACAATATTAAAATTCTTTTAAATTGCATTTTTTGAAACATACTCTTTTTAACTCCTTAAATTACTCCAATAGATTTGAATTGCAATCTAATCAATAGATGTTTTTGTTGCTATAATTCAACTCGAGGCTAAACGTAATATTTCATATATTTATATAAGCATGTATCTATTTTACATAAATTAACAATAATTTTTAAATAAATATTTAAGAAAAATATCCTACAGAATATATGGGAATAAAGAAATTAATAAGCTAGGGACTGGATTGTATTATAAGTTATAAAGGCGTATACTTGAAATAAGAAATATCCATTTAATCTTTTATGGCATGCCATTTACAAAATCATATTAATCATGCCTATACATACATATATATATATATATATTGATGGGGAACAAATTTTTTGAAATTAAGGATAATGTTTTAAATTATTAAATTGTAAATTGTTCATAAAATTATAGATCATTAATGCATCATTGATTTGCAAGTTGATTGTATAGTTGCTAGGTCCTTGTTCTTTCTTTTATTCTAGAGTCTAAAACAGGAGTTGTAGAATGAATGTGGGGCTTTCTGTAGTGTAATTTCTGGTTTTATACTTTTATTTATGTGTCCATAGTTGTACTAACAAATGTAATATAGTACTACACTCGTTTGATTTCTTCTTTACTGATGCTAACAAAAACTGAGCAAGAAAAATAGAAATATTTTTATTGCTTCTCAAATTTCAATAGAAAGTTTGTACAAAGATTTCTCACAAGTACTTTTATCGTGTCTATTTTCATCATAACAACAATCATATATAGACCTTTTTTAATTGACAACTGCCCACTAAGTCTTCGAAACTCGCCATGATCCTCAAGTGGTGCACGTTTTCAGACAGTCAGTCGATTATGCTGCACGTTTTTTGCTGCTTCAAACCCATAATTTATTTTGGAAGAGGTTAGTTGCTGCTTGTGCCCTATTGGGCCTGTATCTTTAACCCTTGACTATCATTTTTTGTTTGGGGTCCAGACTTGGAATTATTTAAAGCTATTTAGGTTGGACTGCTTTTCCTATCTAGGCTTGCTCTGTTTGGCTGGCGAAAGTGGGTTATGGCTTGGATTGGGCTCAGAACATTCTTAGCCTTCCTTATTGGGCCAATTAGTCCAATCACCAGATTTTGCTTATATCTCATTTATGATAGAAAATTGAGTTTTCTTTTGCTTTTCTTTTACCACTTCAATTATAAAGAAAATTATATGTGAATTTTAATGAAAAGAATTACTGAAGAGGAAAGGAAACGTATGAGAAAGCATGATGAAAAACATAAATTTTCTAATAAGGTAACAATGAAAGAATCAGGTGAATAAGTAAAAAGAATTAGAATGAAAAAAAAAAAAAGAAAAAAAGCGAAAAAAACCCTTAGCAGGGTAACTGCATACGGATTAAAATAAGATAAAAGAAAGGACCACTATTATGAGTTCTACATTATAATCTGAAGTATCTATATGTGGCAATCTTACTTCAATGACCCTATAAAGCCATCAACGTAGAGAGAATGTTAAAGGGAAAATGATATCAAGACATAAAATATTTCAGAACCTAGAAAGTGATAGAATTTTGGCACCCGGACATATAAAATAAATTTATTTTGTCGAGAAGATATTTCGTGAAATATATATGTATATATATAAGTCAAAATTCAACTGTGTATGAAAAATTAATAAGATATAAATAAGAACATTATGTAGCGTATCAAATTAATCTATGAAATTTAATTAATATTAAATTTTGAGCTGAGACACGATTATAAAAATTATAAAATTAAAGCGAATGAGTACCAATTCTTAACATGTCCTTATGTGTGTATAAAACAAGAGTTATGTCTCTTGTTAATAGACAAGTCTCATCATACTATGTTACATTACACAACTATAAATAGGAGCTTAGAATAAACCCAAAAGAACCAAGAAAACTATGTAGTATTCACGTTATTTGCACACGACACTATACGCACCAAATTCACGTTTCATTCAAAAAGAGAGTTTCAAGTCAGCTTGTTCGCCGTTTTCAATTATTAGAGTGTTGCTTTAATCGGAGAAGAGTCATTATATCTTAGGAGATTTTTTGCCAGTAACCTTTGAGTATCGCAGAGGGGCAAATAAGCTTTAAAGACACTGTTGGAACAATAGACTTCGACTTATTTTAGTTTTCATATTTACATCTAAGTTTCAAGTTGGTTTTCCTTTTCTTATATTTTTTATGTTATATTTCTACGTCTACTAGCATGTTTTACGTAATTTATGTGCATATGACTTATTGAAAATGTTTGTTTATATTTTTTGAATTACACAAGTATTTATATGTGGTCATATTTAGGGATGTTCGTGGTCCGATTTGGTTCTATTTTGAAGCAAAAATCAATCTGATCCGAACTAGAAAATTTTATTGGATTGTTTTGGTTTGGTTTGATTTTTTTCATAAAACCAAATCAATCCAAACGAACTTAAATCAGTTTGGATTGGATCGGTTTGTTCGGTTTGGGGAAAAAAAAAATCTAATTAGAGGCAAAGAAAAAGAAATAAATCCAATAAAGTTTACTATTTATCACAAATAGATCATCTCCAAATAAAAACACAAGAGCAAAGGCACAATATTCTAATAGCAAAATTAAGAAGAAGTTGGCATCTCCATACTTAGTGAATAACAAAAGAGGGGAAAAAAAACACAATAATTTTATTTTATTTTATTTTATTTCTCTTTCATTAAATGATATTCTAGGGTTTTACCCTTTTTTTATTATCTTTTAATGGGCCTTTTTTTATATTTGATAATATGAATTAGTAATAGGCTTGTATTATTTTTATTGGCAATTTAGATTGTTATATTTGGGCCTAAATTGAAGATATATATTGTGCTTAATATATATACAATTTCCGGACTAACTTAAATTAATACTAATAGTATACTTGTAATAAAATTAAAAATATATACTAAAATAATATGTTCAGTTTGGTTGGGATCGGTGTTGAAAACAAAATCGAAAATCGAACTAAACCAATCGGTTTCTTTAAAATTCAATCTGAACTAATCCGAAAAAAATTGATTTTTATCGATTTCGATTTGGATTGGGTTGGATAGTCGGTTTTATTCGATTTGGTTTGGATTTGAACACCCCTAGTCATAATTTTCTAACAGAAAGTCTATAGAATACAAGTTAATAGAAATCATATTATAACATTATATCACCAAAAAATTATAGAATACAAATTAATAGAAATAACATTATAATATGATATTAGCAAAAATTTTCAAATGATTATAAATGTACCTTAGATTGAAACATCAAATTTTCTTTCATAAATCATCCTGGTTCATAAAAATAGTAAGAAAATAATATATATTACAAAATATATAAATATATATTACAAAATATATACATATATATGTAAAAAATAAAAAATAAAAAAAATAAACAACTCACCCAGCAAGTAATTGTATAGAAGTGGAGAACATTATATTTTTTACGGAATTTTATTTTTGAAATAGTAATCATAATAAATACAATCACAACTAAAGTACTTAAATTGCTACTAAACTTCTGGAATTAAGCTTGCTGATTGGATTGGATATGCAGGGCTCTCATTTTACTCGAAAGAGTTTGACTTTACAAAGTAATTAACAGGCTGGCCAATTCAAGAATCGTTCATAATTCATAAATATGGTAAGAGAATTATCGCATTCAATTATATAGATTTGAGTGGTAAGGAAATAATTGCATACAATTCAAATTTTAAAAATTCAACATAAATTTGCCCATTAAACTAAATTGTGTTTCCATATAATAATATGTTCTAATTTAGGATTGTGAATTTGATAACAAAAATTTAGAAGTTTGGGTGTGTGCTAGGCACAATTGCAAATAAATTGGTGAGCAACAACACAGAAAACAGAAATCACACCAAAAGAACATATGTTTTTGTGCGACTGCGAAAAAAGTGGACACACTAGTGCCTACAACAACACACCTTTTTTCAGCTTTCTGTACTCAATGTGTTCGTGCGCCATTCTAGGTGCGAGTGCGCCCAACTACTTTTGGAACTCGACAGTTCAGATTTAGGGTGCATTTTTTTAGTTTCTTTCTTAGTTTTTCAAATTCGTCTTGTATGGGAAACATAGAATGAAGGACGAAAACAAAACCCAAGATAGAAAATCTGAGGGTGTTGACATTTAGTGAGATTTAAACTTGTTGTATTTGCTCTTGTATTCATCCCAAATTAGTAAAATTGTCTCTGTCTTTGGACATTGGCTTTGTCGAATCACATAAGTTTTGTGTTCTTTACTGCTTCCTTGCTTATTTACTTCTTATATTCATTATATTATTAGATCTGATACTAACAAATTGGTGTCAGAGCCAGATGGAAGAAGATGTCTGGTTTAGAAGTTCGATGGCAAAAATGATTTTGGACTTCAGAAGCTGAAGATGGAGGCATTATTAGGACAACAAGGTTTGTTGAGAGCATTGCAGGGTAGAGATCATTTACTAGAAATGCTTACCGAAGAAGAGAAGGATGACTACATGACAAAGGCCTATAGCACATTGGTGTTATCGCTGGTTGACATTTCGCGGAGGGAGGTTGCAGGAGAATGAACTCCGGCAAAGTTGTGGTTGAAGTTGGAGAGCCTATACATGATGAAATCGCTCACTAACAAACTGTATCTAAAGTAGCGACTTTACACTCTCAGAATGAAGGAAGGTGCATCTATCACACAACATATTGATTATCAAAATAAGGTAACTCTTGACCTTGCTACTATCAATGTGAAAGTAGAAGATGAAGATCAAGCATTGATTTTTTTATGCCATTTACCGACTCCATATGACCATTTGGTTACTACTATGTTGTGGTGGAGATTCTACATCCATGGAGGATGTGAAAGCCTCATTAAAGTCAAATAAATCAAGAAAGCATGTGATTGGTAGTGATGATGCTGAAAATGGTAAAGGACTTGTGGTAAAGGGAAAGCAAAAGGAAAAGGAGGTCAATCTTGTTCTCAAGGAAAGCCTAATGCAGGTGACAAATGTTTTGGATGTGGAGGCAAAGGACATTGGAAAAGAAATTGTCCAAAACATGCTAAAGGAAAGAATGCAAGTGAAAATTCGAATCAAAATAGAAATGACGTAGCTGGAATAGTTGAAGATGATGCCAACAGAGGCACTGTCTTGAATATATCAGAAAGTCAAGTGAGTTCCGAGTGGATCTTGGATAGTGGATATTCATATCACATATGTCCTCATAAGGACTCATTTGTCACTTATAGAAATTATGATGGTGGCAACGTTCTTATGGGGAACGATGTTGCTTGCAGAGTGGTTGGCTTTGGCACGAATAATGCCCAAATGCACAATGGGATGGTCAGAACTTTGACTGAGATGGTCATGTTCCAAATTTGAAGAAGAATTTGATCTCTCTAGGCACATTAGGTATGAAGGGATGTGAATACAAGGCTCGAGATGGAGTACTGCGGGTTTCCAAAGGTCTTATGCTGGTTATGAAGGGAGAGAAAAAGAACTATCTTTATATTTTAGTTTGTAACATGGTTACAGGAACAACTGTAGCTTCATCATCAGATGTTGATAATAATACTACAAGGATGTGGCATATGCAATTAGGGCATATAAGTGGAAGGGCATGTTAGAGTTGAGTCAGCAGGGTTTGCTCGATGGGCAAAAAATTGGAGAGTTGTGCTTTTGTGAATACTGTGTTTTGGGAAAGCAACACTGATTAAAGTTCAACACAGCAATCCATCGAACAAAAAGCACTTTGGATGATATACATTTAGATCTTTGGGGGCCGTCGCAATTTCCTCAAAGGATGGAGCATATTGCATATTGACTCTGATAGATGGTTTCTCAAGAAAGGTGTGGGTATATATGCTAAAACATAAAGACAAAGTGTTTATCAAGTTCTAGCAGCAGAAGATCATGATTAAGAAGCACACAGGTAAATCAGTAAGACACTTGAGGACTGACAACATGTTGGAGTTTTGCAACAATGAATTTCAGGAGTTCTCTGATAGAGAAGGAATTGTGAGGCACCGCACAATAGTTCATACGCCACAACAGAAGAGGGTTACAAAACATATGAATAGAGCACTGTTTGAAAGAGGTCGATGCATGCTCTTTAACGCTGGGTTGACAAAGGATTTTTGGGCTGAAGCTGTCCGCTACAACTTGCTATTTGGTGAACAGATAGCCATTGATTACAGTAGACTGCTTGACTCCTCTAGATAAGTGGTCGGGCTCTCCTACTAACTTCTCAATTTTGAGAATTTTCATGTGTCCAGCATATGCTCATGTTTGTGATAGAAAAATTAGGGATAATTACCTCAACACCCTCAAGGTTTGGACAATCACCAAAACACCATTTGAGGTTTGATCATTATAATTACACTCCCTAAAAATTCTAAAACATCACAAGTAGACCCCCCTATACTAAGGGGTATAATTATAATTCTGTATAAGTTAAGAGGTGTAATTTATGTATATAGGAACTGTAATGATAATTATAGCAACCTTACGAGGTGTTTGATAATTATACCAAACTTAAAGAGGTGTAGAGATAATTATCCCTAATTATTATTTTCGCACTTCCTTAACGACGTAGTTAAACAACGCCAGGAATAGCATATTTACCAACAATTTTTTAGCATTTGAAACATATGACTTTTTTTTGGTCTGTTTTCTAGTTAGCTGGCAAAAGGTTGTCTATACTCAACTCTCCTGTCCTATTCGCAATATCAAGCATAGCATTGAATGGGAATACCACCTAAACCTTAATAATGAGCATCTATTGTCATCTCGTGCATGATTTTCTTCTTCAAGAGTAAGTAAAATTTTGTGGGGCTGAAGCTGATCTGCTTCCTTAATAGGAAAAGGCGTGCATATGCCAAAACAAGGAGAACATATTCATTTGTAGTCACTCTTCAAGCTGTATATAAGAATATTATTGTTTTGGTACCGACTGCTTCATTTGGTTATGAGCCCCACTATTGGATTAGTTGAACCCACGTAAGTTGGACTTAGAATTTTTTATATAAAATCATTTCTATACTATATGATTAATTAATTAATCTTATGATTATGAGAATATTTAATTAGTTGGAATTCACTTTTCCAAAATTGATGCGATATATATTTTCTTGGTCTTTTTACAATTGGTTACGTTATTTAATCTAATAAGATATCTAGATTAATTAAAAGAATAATTGTCAACACCTCTTGAATTTTGGCACAATTAATTTCCAAAACATTCCCTAAGAATTTGATAATTTTCATTACACTCCAAACGTTAGTTTAGTGAATGAAAAATTAAAGGAGATTAATTAATATTGCCATTATACCCCATGAAAATTTAACACATTGATTGAGACAAGTAGACTCTCTGCTTAGATGATTTACTTGTAATATTACACATACTTCATTAAAATTTTCATCAATTAAATTAACGTTATATAGTGAATGAAAGGGTGATTATTCAAACTTTTTGATAATTATGTTAAACATCAGGGTTTGAGATAATTAGCTCTTAATTAAATATAATCAAACTACAACAGGAAATTAATTTAGAAGTCCGGTGGCTAGTACCCGAATCCAAGTGGAGAACCTGAGACAAAATCAGAACATTTACTATTTGTTCTACTTATTTTCGGATATGGTGATTGGTGAACTATCGCATGTATAAATATTTTAATCTTATCTCACGTTCTCCACTTGATAATTATAGTAAATCTGATGGGATTTAAAGATAATTATCCCTTATTATAGTACGAAAAGCAACGTTTTGCCTTCGGGAATCTCGACAAATCACTGACCCAAAACTCAAGTGATGTCACCCCACATGGAGTACTACGAAGGGTCATTATTTTAAGAGGGTGTTGGGCATTGCTTTTGTCAATAACTTTTAACTTCTAGTCACTTAAAAATGATTTTGAAAGTGTTTAATATAGTAACTTTTACTTTTGTTGAAGTGATTTTAGGCTAAAATCTAAAAGCACCTCATGAGATACTTTTAGCTTCTAACTTCTGCTTTTCGAATAAAAACTTTTTATAAAAATAATTTATTATCCATATTTTATAATTTAAAATTTAAAAATATAATTAAAAATATGAAAAATTATTTTTTTAGCAATTACTATCAATAACTTTTAGTGTATTTTAGCTCTTACTAATAAATATTCTCAACTTTTGCTACATACTTTTATAATTAGTTTTTCTACTTCTCTACATGAAAATCTTTTTTTTTTCCTCAAGCAAATGCAATGCCAAACACCCTTTGAGGTGCAAACCAAAAGCTTTCAATAGTGTCTACTATTATTTGCACATACACAATGTCGAAAAACTCAACCACGCAAATTATCCTCAAAATCAAACTATAAGTTAAGAAGTGAGTTAAGAAATTTTCTAGCCTGAAGATACAAAGTTTGCAGGTACTTCCAATACGACCTCTAAGGGGGTGTTTGACATTACTTTTGAGAGCAATTTTTAACTTCTAACTATTGAAAAGTGATTTTGGAAGTGTTTAATAATGTAACTTCTATTTTTGCAAAAATAATTTTAGGCGAAAATTAGTCAAAATCTAAAAACACATTATATTTAGCTTCTGTTTTTCAATTAAAAAATTATACAAAAATAATTTTTTACTTTTATTTTTATAATTTAAAATTTAAAAATATAATTAAGTTTATGAAAAATTATTTTTTTGACAAACACTACTAGTAACTTTTTGATTTTTAATTGCAAACACTTTCAACTTTTGCTACGTACTTTTACAACTAACTTTTTAACTTCTTTACATAAAATCACTTTTTTTTTAAAGTAGAAGCAATGGAAAACACCTTCTAAAAGTGTTCTCTGTTTATTGGCGTAAAAGGTAGGAGTCATAAAGGAACAAATTGTATTTTTTATCCCACAGTTTATGCCAATTTGAATTTAGACCTAAACTTATTATTTTTCCTACATTGCATCCCCTAGCTCTTTTTTTTTTTTCCCATGTTTTTGAAATTTGGAGTAAAAATGAGGATTGTCGTCTCATTTTTAATAGAGAAAAGGTGGTTTTTATTAATCCTATGTTTGGATCTTGGATTTTAGGAAGAAAAATATTATGAAAAATTATTTCCAACCTTCAAATGATGTCACTTTATGCTTCAATATTTACACATTTGCCTTTTTCTTCTTATTTTCTTTATCAGATTCTTTGATCCAAACATAATGTAAATTGTCTGAGTAGAGGGAAAATTGGCACACCTCATTCATGTGATTGTAACTTCGTCATCCTAGCCCAAAAAATCATGATTATCATGTTCTGAAAACACTCTCTAAAAAAATCTAGCCCCCAAATTTAATCAGACTCTTGTCCGAAAATTAAATGTTCTTCTCCAAATTTAAGTCAAGGATAGCGATGGCAATGAGTTGAACCCGAGTCTCAATTGATTAGAAACTTAATACTATTCTTACAAGTAAATGGGCCGTGTGATCGGCGAGTAAAACGAACAAGAGCTATAAGCTATACACTGGTTAAAGATATATAGCGGCTCATCTCCTAAAAATGCAATGAGGACTTTTTATCTCGTTATACCCCATACTTTCTTCTTACTACACTAGTCAACATATCTCTTGTCCCTTAAGCATTTAATGTAAGAGCATATTTGACCTTTACTAACCCCATGTATTCACAATTATGTCCCAAACATAATTGGCTTGCCAGCTTGAATACAAGTCAGGTATCAGTAAAAGAATAGTTTTCCTTTCTGACTCGAATCTCATTCATCCTCATTTTAGTTGCTTGCCTAAACATGTGTCGTATTGCCAGATTACTCATGGCTATTAGTAGCAGGCTAAAGTAGCAATACTGGAACAAGAACTGAAGAAATGGTAGAAAGTACTAAGAGTATCACATGAGATCATATATACCTCTGGGTCTCACACAATAAGAAAATAGGGACTCATTTGCTCATTACCCAAATGGTCACTCTAAGCACACATGGTATGAAATATGTGTTACGACTCAGTTTCTTCCCTAGTGGAAGCGCGTATCTCGTTCTCAATAAAGCATCACACAGATCTTGTTCTAAGTGTATGCCAACACTTAACCTGAGTTTTCTTCTTTGTTCGTCCCCCTCATAACAATGTTGAGAACAACTCACATCTGGCTTATTGACAAGTCAATAGATCGTGGCAGTCCATTTACTTTGTAAATGCCATCTTAGGCGTATTTACGATTATTCTGCCAACTTTAGCCACTAGAGTACTATCAGGTTTGCAACTTTCATAGTGAATCATTCTAATATATTTCGATATATGGTTCTTGAGACACTACAAAAGGTCTCTTAGAATGATCTCTATAGATTTAGCATACTCCTTACCGTTTTTAGCTAATAATATGTCCCAGACATAAAGAAATAGAATTACAAACTCTTATTGGCCCTTAAACATAAACACAATGGTCTCATCACTCATGATGAAATCATTTGAGATTGTAGCTCTATAAGGTCTCAAATACCATTGTCGAGTAGACTGTTTATAGGCATAGATTGACCTGTTTAATTTTAGACCCTATATCTTTGGCCTTATAGGATAAGATTTGCTAGTTGCCCCAGTAGACTTTATCCTCAAGTTCTCGAATGAGAAAAGCAGTCTAAGCATCCATCTAATATAATTCTACATTTAGGTTAGCTATTATGGCTAATATCGAGTAACTAGAAGTAGGTCTTACCATCGGTGAAAAAGGATTCATATATTATCAATACTATTGTTGAGTGTAACCTCTTGTCACCAATCTAGTACTGTAGCTCATAGCCTTTCGCTCAATGTTTGAGAACCAATTTATGCTTAAGAGCCAAACACCTCAAAGTTTGATCAACCAATCCTAGACTTGGTTCGATCAAACTAACTCCACCTTCTTTTCTATTGCTTTCATTCATTCATCCTTTTCGGGATGAGACAAAGGCTTACACGTATGCCTTACGTTTTTCTTTGTCCATTGGAGATTCAATATATGTATGCCATTTAATCTCTAACTGACATTTGGGCATTCTGTTCCTAGTACCTTTCTGAATTTAGGTTTTTGATGAATTGATTCCTCAAGAATAGCTCCCACTAGAATTGAGTGGTAACATATCCATTCAAAATTCCATTTATCTATATGCTACAAAGCCAATTTCGGAATCAATTAACCTAATGAAGGTCTGGTTTCCCTTTACTAGAAGGTTCGCTCTCCATGAATATATTTCGTAATTTGATTTCAACAATAGTTCCATTGATGCTGTCACTTATGAATATGTAACCTATTGTCTGCTCCTACTATCTTATAAAGATACAACAGTCGACTTCCAAAGTTTAAAATTACTTTAGTCAAGCCTCATACTATCCTAGAGTTCATACAATGCAGATAGTATTGACTTTGGACACACATAATCCAAATAGTAGGCTGCAGTTAACAAATTTATCTCCCCAAGAGGAAATTGACAAATAAGAAGTTAACTTGCACCATCATGGACCTTGTCTTGTTTAACAACATCCTATCATTCTCACAAGAATACCATTTCATAAAGGTGTATGAGAATGATAAGTCGTCTTATTGCCCTCTTTTCATTACATAGATCCTCAAATTGACCAAGTAAATAGATATTCTTGCTATCAGGCAATTCTCAAGATTTGTTATATTCTCATCTATTTGATCATCCACTTTACTTCTATAATGTCTAAAACACCCCAGTGTTTAGGACTTATGAGTGGTCAAATAGACATGAATATAAAGTGACAATCTATCTATCAATGTAATGAAAATACAAGGTTCCATGTTTAGCCTCCCACTTCCATCAAATCACAAATAACGATATCTCTGAATGAATGAATTACAACATAAATATAGCCCCAGTGGCTTTTCTAATTGGTTCTCTCATTATCTTTGGCAAGATAAAGCCCACAAGCAGTCAAATCAACTTTTACGAAAAATAAAAACTCGAAAGTTCAACTTTCATTAATTGATTTATGTTCTCTTACCTAATGTGACCTAGCCTTATATGCCAAATACATTAATTTGTACTTGCATGACTACATGAATAAGTATTTAGCGAAAAAGTAATTTTCAGCATAATACTTGCCTGTCATGGTTGAGAAACCAATCCTAAGATGTCCACTACTTTAATAAATGCTATCTAGAAAAAAACCCAACCATACTATTTTGGAATGACAAACTTAGATTTTAGTCTAAGAAAAAGATAAAACGATATCAGATTTCCAACACATAGAGGAATTTGACAAGGTTTAACATACTTCATCATCTCTAGTTTTATGTTTGTTATTTCCTGAGTTTATATCTACATAGGATATAATTCAGTCGACAAGACGTAGATCAAAATCATTCTTCTAGGACCTTTCCTCAGTCCTCTTACTTTTCTTGCCTTTTTGTCAGTTCCTTCCATAATTAAAGTCCGAAGCCTTTTAGGAATTTGGTTCAGTTACAAGGTACTTAATGGACTTAACAACACTAAGCTGCTTATCCTCAACTTCATTGTGTTGTGCATCATAAAAGAAAAAGTTCACATTGACACAATGTGTCAATTATTTTCAAATGCACCAACAATCAGTACCGTACTAGATTAAAGTTTGCACTTGCTGCTCATAACAAGAATATGGCTAGCTGACCTTTCACTAGCAAATCATATTTGACTTAATCCATAGATGTCAAACTTGATTGTTAGCTGACTCAAGTGAGTGACAATTATACTTATGAGCAATTCCTAGATTGCTTGAGTTGTGGAATCTTATCCTTTTCCATATCTAGTAGATTTTATAATCTCACTCTTGATGAGCAGTGCTGTATATTAGAGCCTCTTTACTCCTCAAGTGCAACTAAGTTTGTGGCACTAAATTTCATATAATTGCCATTCAATTTGTCTCTAAGTTCAAATTAGCTATGGTTGATTTTTAAGTCATGGTCTATGTAATAAGAAATGATTTCTATATTAATCGCTTACCTTATATACACATTCAATTTTGCACTTCAAAAATTAAGTTCAATGATAATAAACATAAGAAAGTTCACTATATTCCCAATCATCATCTACAAACTAAATGCTACATTATCACAAACCTAATTCTTAAGTCACAAAATAAGTTTTAGATGAGAATTACTCTAATTCTACCAACCTAAAACCTCTCACTGCAATTAAGCATAAATTGCATAATTCTCAAGAACACATCTTGGAATAAAGGAAATAGACGACATGTACTTAAAAATTAATGATATTTCAAGATCATTCAATGTCTTGAAAATTATTACATATCTCAGAAGAAGAATATATAAAATTATAAGTGAAAATGCAAGCTACTACTAGTACATAATCATTTTTATCCCCGAAAGCTTCTACCCATCATCGCCTCTCGGCATACTCGATCACATGAAGCCATGTTACTGATACTGGTTGAAAGTCTATCGCACACACTCAAAGATGTTTTTCTCTTAGTGATCCTTACATCACGTGAGATAGTGTGCACACTGCGGAACATACGGACTTTCACCTTTTTTTTGGTATCTTCAACTCACCAGCTGAGCATGGCCTCCTTATCCTCATTCAATGTTTTGTCAGGGACAACTGTCATGTGAATTTTACGAAACTTTTCTTGTAAATCCTCTGGCAAGGACTATTGCCAAACTTGTATAAGTTTGGGCTCATTGCCCAAAAACATCTTTCTCCTAGGGCAATGATTTCGTTATACTTTTTTTTTCCATAATTTCAAAATTTTGAGGAAGTGTATCTAACTCTCTCATTCGGTACATAAGAAACTCTGTAGTTTTCTCATGTTGTCCAGGAGCTCTAAACCCTCTATCTCGTCCCTGGAGGGCATGTCGAGCATTTCTCATTATAGCGTTATAAAAAATGGGATAAACAATTATTAGGGTTAATGTTTCATAATTTAAAGACACATTCAGAATACAAATCATGCTCAGTGTCATCAACAATTACGCGAAAAGACACATCTTTCAAGCACAATTAAGAGCAACGTATTCACAAGTGATCAAAATTCTGAATCACATAGCCAACCCCTTAGATTTTAATTTTCTAATTGCTCATAAAAAATTTAGAATTTTTCTCCAAATAAAATAATTTTGTTCAATTTTTTATTCTCGAAAGGATCAAAATTAAGAAAAAATATTTTCTTTACTTCGAAAAATTTATTTTAATTCACCAAAAAATCAGAAATATAAATCTAAGTATGTTAGAATTTTTCCAGTAGAAAACTACCTCTGGAACAGGCTGCATGTGCCCACACACGTCGCTGGTGCGACTGGTGCAGCTATGCCTGTTATAGGGATTTTCTTCTTCTTCTTCTTCTTTTTTTTGTTTATTTTTTTTTTTTAAATTTTTGACGTGGCTAGACACGTCAACCACAGTTTTTTATGTGGTATTGACATGTGTAAATTTCTGCCGACTTGGAATGTGACGTGTCACCTTCGTGGCATGCCGAACTTGACTTCATGTTGACGTGGCTTATTGACATGTCATGCCACATGGCGTGATGATGTGTCACTGTGCTCCACGTGTCTATCATTGAATGGTCCACCTCTAGCAAAGTTGTTTGACCATTGACTGGTCAACCGCCACATGTCATGGCCATGCAGACGCTATTTTTGGTAGTTGTGCGATGTGGCGAACTGTTGTTGGCCCACGTCATACATGTGGCAGCGGTTCTCTGTGGCGTATGCTTTGCACGCGTCACCTTGCCGATGTTTTCTGACCACCAAATTCTAGTTATCCCCATATTCGACTGTCTTGAACTCATTGGTGATGTCAAATTTTTATTTTGAGGTTTTTAAGTACGTGTTTAAAAAACAAACACTTCCTACCAAGAGTAGGATTTGCTTAAAGGGTTTAAATTTATTCTTCATTATTTCCAGAATATCACAATATATTTAATATGATTTTATCTTCAAAAAATCATATAAAATCGTATAGTTCACGAAAAATTACATATATTATATGGTTGAACTCATCTCGAAAAGATCTATCTACCATATACATATCATATCATGAATTTCACATGAAAAATTTACAAAATTCCAGAAGCAAATTTGGCATAATCGAACATGCTGGAAAAAATTACATATAATTAATGTTTCAAAAACTGGACCGGAGACAGAATTGGCGGCCTTATTGATGACAGGTTTGACCGGTTCAGCTGATATGACGTCATAAATATATTTAATATAAAATATATATATTATATTATAAATAATAGAAAAATTATAGAAAAATACCAAAAGAAAAATAGAAAAAAATATTAGCTATTTCCTTTCTAAACTTTATAAAATTTTATCTATATTTAGAATTACCTGAATCTATTATACCTATTATGAATAGTTAGCAATTTAGCATGGGCAATTGGTGTTACAACAGTTGTTGATTAACGAAAGTGTGGTTCAGGGTCGAACATTAAAACATTCAAGTAAATAATAGTTTGTCAAATATTAAAACTTGCTCTTCCTATTCCTACAAGTATTACAACCTTGAAATAACTGAAGTAAATAACTCAAATCTTGAAAGTAAATAATAGTTTTGCATTAAAACATTCAAGTATTACAGCCTTTCCTACAAGTACATTTAGGATTTTAACAACTCTTGGAGTTGGGGGAACTTAAAACAAAAAGTTCTTGAAATATTATTAGCCAAAACAAAAATCAACATTCTTTGGAGCATTTCATCGAACAGTTTGTAGTAAACATAAAACTATATCACTTTATCATATTTTTGGAAACATTCTACCAAAAACTACTCAAAATAAAAGCAAATATAAACATTAAACAACAAAATTATCATTTACGTAAAATT
The DNA here is from genome assembly GCA_014898755.1 of Handroanthus guayacan. NCBI lineage: Eukaryota > Viridiplantae > Streptophyta > Magnoliopsida > Lamiales > Bignoniaceae > Handroanthus > Handroanthus guayacan. The sequence continues at coordinate 634,260 of JACFYI010003614.1, read as the reverse complement.
CAAAGTGTGTAAAAATCAAAATCTAACCTCTTTGGGTTTTTGGTGTTCTCATTTTAATTCATCCTTCTTTTTCTTCCTTTTCTTTTCTCTTCTATAGCAAGGAAAATATAAAGATTAAAAGCTATTTTGGATTAAGATTTTAGGATTAAGAATTTGAAATCATACAAGGAGTTTGGGGAAGGATTTTTTGATTTTTTTTGGCCTGAAGAGTGAAGAGCTGCGGTTTCTTTTTTTTGCCCCTACAATTGCTAGTGCTGTCCGGTTTTGATGCCCACTTTGAGCCTTGAAAATAAATTGAAGAAACAGGTTCTTGCCGAACCAGTTTTCCTTGTTGAATCGGGTTTTGAACCAGTTTTGGCCCGTTCCCACTGATTTTTTATGCCACTGGTTTTCAGTGACGAATCGAACTAGCCAGTACGGGCCGATTTTCAAAACATGGCATATAATCCAATACATGTAAATAAAACATGATTTTCTAGGATACAATTCAATATCTTAGGCAAAGGACTAAGATATTTATTGCTTTTGCAATGATCTCAATTACTATGTTGCTATTCTTTTTGAACGGGTCAAAGTGAACAAATCTTTGGAAACTGCTTTCCAAATTTTCGGATCATTTTAAAAAAGGATTTTTATAACCAAACATCATAAACAGTATAGGACATCAACTCATACATGGAGATTAGCAATTGATCGTATATAGGTCCCCATAAATCTTCATGCATAAGTAGCTTATATTCGAAACATGCGCCATGTGACCTACAAAATGGTCGCTACATGAATCAAAATATAAGGATCGATACGCATGATTACTACCGAATTCGAAATATTCACTTGACAGTTAATCTTTTCACTTAAGTAATTCAAACAATTTTCATTGCTGCATATAAACTTATTTTCAACCTTAAAAATATTTTATATTCAATAGTGAAGAGTATAAGCACCACATATCTAGAAAGCCAAACTCAAATTCTAAACGTGCAACCTTATTAAAAGAGAAGTGATATCTAATCAAATCCATCACGTACTCTCATTCTTTCCTTTTCATTTCTATAGATAGATAGACAAACAAGAATCGATCACACAATAATCTTTGGTTGATGTGATTATGGAATTTGGATCTTTGTGGAATGTTCAATTTGATTTATAATAACTATTCTAAATGATAAGTTCATCAATATAATCTCATTTAAGTGTTCATCAAAATGAATCACTAACTACATTAATGTAAAGATTTCGGAAGTTCAGCATCTATTTTCGATTTTATATTCTTTAAGTACTCTTTCCAGTGGAGTGACTAAGAATTCCAAGGTTGTGTTTACTTCAATGGTTAATGGCGGTTTGATTATTTAAACTCTCATAAGCCAATAGTTACTTTGAAGGTTTAGAAGCCCGTTTATAACCACCAACCTCATATTTCGTTTCATACCGGGGCATGGGTGCAGTTAAATAAATCCACAAAATTGGAGGATTTATCAAACCCAATTTTGATTTATTACCCTGCTATTGGTATTTGTGCACAAATTTACATAATTCTGACCGATCTTATTTTCCATTCCCAATAAATATTAAGGGTCTTTTCTTTTGTCTTTAACCACTTAAATTATTCTACCAAACCAATATATCAAGGAGTTAGTTACATTTAATCCCGTTGAGATGATATTTACCAACTCATCTCTCATAGTTTCAAAATTACGAGCAAGTCTTTTTAAGTTTACTAAATTACGTAGACATCCCTTATGTGAGTTTTGGACAAAATTTGACTACCACACTCAAAAAAATCAATTGAACTTCCTAATATGCCCCTAGCATCTTCGCTTTTACAAACTAAACTATTTATGATAATAACTATTTTTTGGTGCTTGCAAGGTTTCATTTTTTTCCTTATTTTTTGTTTGTATTAAATAGCGGTTACTACTAGGGTAATTTAATCTATAAAAATTTAGACACCAAGGGTAGGGTATATTAGCAAGTTCAATTAATATTTGAATGATGTCATCAAACTCTATCGAAATTCCTAATGCAAGGGGAGGTGTATATAATTTAATAAACTTCAAGATGAGTTCTTGGTAATTCTCAAACTATGAAGAAATGAGTTGGTAATTACCATATCTTTCTTACAGAAAGTAGATAATATTAACGTAAATTAAATACCAACCCAAATGAGAATAATAATATTGTCATGAAAACAACTTAGGCCCCCACCACCTATGCTATGCTCTATATCTTTTGATAAAGTGTGCGACCCTATTTTGTATGATTTTATATATTTTTTCTAAAATATTCTTAATTTTAAGTTATTTTAATAACCATCCATAAGTCACCATTTTTTCTTTATATACTATACAATTACATTTGATATGTTTTCTTAATTACTAAGTATATACAGTGTAAATTATATCATAGTATATAAATTATATTCATTTTCTTTTATGTTCTTGTCATATGCATTGAAAATTAGTACCAATTATTATTATATTTATGTAAGGCGAGTTGATCCGCGTATTCTGCCACGAGTAAAATCAATCTTTCCATTTCCCTTCTCCTCAGCTTCTATTGTCACTCCCCCACGCCGTATAACTGTTTTGATGTTGTAATAAGGCCTTCTGGAAAAAGCATTTCATCAATTCAACCATTGGAAAATAAGAAAATGGAATCTTCGTCTCCGATAAGTTCTCAGTCTTCCTCGACCGCCGCTGCTCCGCCGCCGCCGCCGCTGCCGGAGTTGGAGTCGAAGCGAGAGGAACGAGAGAAGGAGATGGTGCACAAGACAAAAGTTATACAATTCTTGGGGCGAACGACACCTATCATTCTTCAAAACGATAATGGCCCCTGCCCTCTCCTCGCTATCTGTAATTTCATTCTCTCTGGCTCTCTGTTGCTCTAGGGCTTTATAATTGTGCGTATTATTGTGCAAAAGATTCATATTGTTCTATAGAAGATATACGTTGTTCCGAGTTTTAGATTGATTTGATATTTTTAAACAAGGATAAACAGAAGAAAATCAAAACTTGGGTGGAATTGTAAGGACAACGCTCTCTTATCCCCACCCTCCTTTCAGGGGGATGCCTTCTGGTGTTCACGTTTTATGTGGCAGGCTAGACAAAACAAAAAATGAAAATATTTTTGAGATACTTCTGTTTAGACACTGATGACCGCACACTTTTTGGGTTGGGATAAGTTTTGAGTATTTACAGCACGGTAGCATGGATGTATGCCCCCCGCGTTTTATACCCTCTTTGGCATGCCATGATTCCTTATAGGATAGGGAATCTAGTAGATTGTTTCTTCCTGTGATATTCTTATTTGATCATTGGATATACGAAGATTGGAATGAAGATGTTAGTTCTGTTGAACAATTCTTTTAATTGCGTGAAAGTCTTAGAATTGATCTGTTTAGATTAGAATCAATTTGTTTAAAGCTTTGGCATGTGATTGCTACCAAATGTAGCCCTACCATGTGACATGCTTCGCGTTGGTCTATTTACGGGTGGTATTTTGAGGTAATGTGTTTTGTGGCAATGAATCAATAATCCACTCTTGCCAATTACCCTTGTATGCAATGTTTTCATCCCAATTAGCCTACTGATTTTGTTTCCTAGTTGCATTATGTGTTTGTATTTTCTGTCTGACTAATTTGAGGTCACATTTATGATAGGTAATGTTCTTTCGCTAAAGAACAGTTTGAATTTGAGTCCAGATATTCCAGAGGTTTCGCAGGAGAAACTGCTTTCACTTGTTGCTGAACGGTTGATTGATTCAAACATTAACGTCGATGTAATGTCTTTTGTTTGTTATCTTCTTATTTCTTTTTGTATTGATAGGATATAGCTTGATTGGATCGAGAAGATGATCTTCTTTTGGAATGTTCACCACTTTTTATCAAATTAGATGACCTTAATAGCTGGTTTTGTTTTGGTGCCCCCTTCCTACCTTCCTTCTTCTCATCTTGATGATTTTGATCGTGGTAATTGGGTGACAGAACAAAGATGCTGGCTATGTTGAAAATCAGGAGCAGAATATTTCAGATGCGATTGATTTACTTCCTAGGCTTGCGACCGGCATTGATGTGAATATAAAATTTAGAAGGTGGATTAGCCTTTTTCTTTGTTTGCGTTTTACGTTTCAATTTTTGAGCTCTCAAATTTTACAATATACTAGTAGTGTATGGTGTAAGGTATATTGGTAATGATCATATTGTACTGCCTGTATAGAAAGCTCTCCTGTATATTTCTAATGAATAAAGAAAAAAAAGTTCTTTGCTTTAGTGCAATATGATTTGAATGAATGGGGAACTTCTGCGACCAATTGTAATTTTGACAGATGGTATGTCTGAATTTTTTTCAGAATAGATGATTTTGAATTCACTCCGGAGTGTGCAATTTTTGATTTATTGGATATTCCACTCTATCATGGATGGATTGTTGACCCGCAGGTATGGATTTCTTTGCTTCATTGCTCAAAATAGGGATGTTCAACTTTTGAATTTTACGACGGTTTATCTGCTGACTGTTTGTGTGAGCTTTTGTGGTCATAATCATGTGGTTGTACCCTTTGAACATTGTGGAAGTCAATAGCAAGAGACGCATAAAGTGATGTACCCTTAGATAGAAAAGCTTTATGAGGGATGACTTATCTCTTGCCATACATAAGTAATTTTTCATTTTTTGGTTGTCAGCAGTTCAAAAGTCACAGAATGTGGAAGGAAAAGCAAGCACTTGATTGCATGAGCATGTGGACAATATTTTAGAATGGAAGATTTAGAGATTAATCAATGATATACACATATGAGCTTCACTCCCTCACCTGCCCCTCTCTCTCTCACTCACACACACTCACACAATCTCAATGAATTTATGTATGTGTCTATATATGTATATAGTTTGTTTGTATAAATGTATGATATAAATATATAAGTGGATGGATCTTAAATTTATGTTAATTCTGTGGCTCAAGTAGCTCATTTAGATAAATTTTAGGCAAGTGGCACCATACCCATAATATATTATCTATATTGTTCTACCAGAGAAATGATAGAAAGGAAAAGGAAATGAATGAAGCTAAAAATTGGCTGGAGCTCCAGATCCAGCTTGCACTACTGGTTGAAGGGGGTGTTTGGCTAAGCTTATTTAAAACGTCTTATAAGCTCTAACATCTTATAAGATGTTTTTGGAGCTTATAAGATGTTGGATCTTATTTTAAAAGTAAGTTGTTAAAGTGTTTGGGTCTAGTGAGATCTTTTAGCTTATAAGATGTTAGTAATAGCAATGTCATAATAAAAATGGTTAAAAATGAAGGTGGATGTTAAGATTTTAAAAATAAATTTGGAGCTCCTTATTTTTCTTAAAAAAGCTTATAAGCTTCTAACATCTTATTTTGGGAACTGATAAGATTTTTTTTGAAAACTTTTGCCAAACATTCCATGACATCTTATAAGCTCTTAATAAGATGTTTAAGAGCTTATAAGCTCACCCAAACACCCTTTAAATTTCCAGTATGCTATTGGAGTGTCATGGTGCTAACCATTAATGGGAAACTAGTGACTTAAGTCTCTTCTCTCCATCTTTCTCTATTGCTTGAGTCATTAGATGGGGCATACATTGCAGAGATTTATAGATTTAGTTTGGAATCTTTATGTTCAACGATTTCTTGGTGTTGGCCGTCTTGACACCTCGATTTGGAAAACACTAAACAATTCTTGGAGGCAAATTAATATGTTATTAGTTGGCTTGGTTGGTGCTCATCTTCCGAGGGTGCCGGTTTTCAGTTACTGACCTCCATTGCCTTATTAAGTGGCCTAGATGATGAATATAAATTGAGGAGCGTTGCAGTAGGCAAATGGAGATTTTGGGATCCCATGTGTGAAGGATTCAAATTTATTGTTTATATTAATCATTTGGTGAACTAAAAAATAATGGATCGATAGTACCCACATTCTAACAAAGAGATTCTCTAGAAGCTGACCTGGTTAAGGAATTTGACTTACACGTGAGAGTCTATATCTGAAATCTAGTTCGTCATATATATCTACACCTGCTTAATAGGGAAGAATAAATGCTAAGTTTATCTAAAGTTTTTTACTCTTTGTTTGCTAGGCCTTTTAGATTAGTGAGGAGTAGTCTCAAATGATGTTATTAGCTGGGACTCAAAACACATTGATTGTTATTTATCTTTCCATATGTTGTATAATGGTATGAATACTTATCTATTCATAGTCTTGTGCAACAGTCAGATCAGTTTTTTGATAATGGCTCTTATTTTGCTTTTTACTGCTCTGAGTATCGCTTTACAAAATGTTTTTGACTTGGCTTTGGCTTTTGAATGTTTCCATGATGCATGCACTTCAGGACCATGAAACTGCTGATGCTATTGGTTCTAAATCATATAACACTCTCATGGGGGAGCTTGTTTCATTAGAAACACAAACTATGGAGAGTGAACAGCCACGGAATCCAGAAGATGACAGTGTTGATTTCGTTGCTGCAACAACTGCAGCACTTGGAGTTCCTTCTCCTAGTCTTTCACGAGGTCAATCATTTGATGAGCCTCCCCGTAGAGCAAGGAAAGGGGACATTGAAGAAGAAGCTGAGCTCTTAAAAGTCTTAAAATTATCAGAAGAAATGTCTAATTCATTAGCAGATGGTGCAGTTGCTGCTGTTGATTTAAATGAAAGCGTATATGTGCAGAAGTCTGAACCGGTGACACATTTGGAAGTGGTGGAAAAAAATGTTTCTGATGAAGCTGTAAAAACTGCGACATTGATATCCCATGACAGCAATGCTCTGAACAATGCAGATCTGAAATTCGCTGAAGTTTCACAGGAGGCTACTTGTTCATTCTCAAAGACTGATCAGGGGAAGAGCAGTATCCAGTCTACCTATGAAGAATCTGAAATTTTTGGTGATATTGTAGTTGGTTCTCATGCAGGGATCGAGAACAGAAAGGTTCGAGCTGAATCTTTTGAACAAGTTCCTTTATCTGCTTCTGATAACTCTCTTGGTAAATCAAAGAGTGATGAACATGGTCTGAAAGAATTCACAACGACCTCTGACTCCAATGAACGAAGAGATCATCAAAATGGATGTAAGGCAAGAGATTCGTCTATCTTGTTGAATGCTGCTGCAGATTCAGATTCATCTAGTGGCCAAATACATCATATTGATGAACCTGAAGCCTTCTCTTCCAGTGTTGATGGCAGTGAACCCATTTATGAAGGCGAAGAGTGCATATTGGAATCAGGATCTGCAAGTTATGAAAATCGAGAACCCATTTATGAAGGCGAGGTAGTTCTTGCAGAACAAGTGGATAGAAGTTGTATGGATGATGGTGGACTTAAAAGGAAGGACAGAATATCCGTAAAACAAGGTGAAAAGTGCTCCTACTAAGTATTTTTACATGTCTTGGGGTGGGATGTATGCCTTCTGAGTTTTTGTGCCCACTATTTCTGAAAATTAAATAACGTTGAAAGTTTTGAAAAATAGGTTCGGGATATCAAAAAGGAAAAAGATTGTGATATAAACATCAACTGTAAAATGCATAACATACTATGAATAAGAAGAAACTAAAATGATAATTCTTGAGATTATAGAAAAATACTAGAAAATTACTTTTTATTATTCATGAGACAATTAAAATTATTTTGCGGAAGGAATTTTAACAAAAGAAGTTGGACCTTTTCTGATCTTTATAGAAAATAAGATCTTGATGATAAAAAGAAAGAAATAATTAGACACATTACAGAAAAAAGATGGATATCCAAGCCTAAAAGGGAAGAAATCTAAAATGAACATGAAGCTTGAGAATATTTATGATGAAGAAAGGTCAAATATTGGGAGAAGAATAGAAGCCAGAAATTGTTGAAGGGAGTTTCCTTTTCTAGTTGTTCTTTGTTTTTTCTAGCTTTAGTAAATTGGAGTTTACAGTAGTTGTTTTAATGCGAATCTAGATGATTAAGCCATTTGAAAGTAATTCTCTCTTTTTTCTTTTCTTTTCTTTTTATTAAATTTCTTTAACACATATGCCCGGTGACTGAAGGCACATTGGGGTGCAAAAGGGGTATGGCCCAAAGTGCCCTTGCATATGCCCCAAATGCCCAGGGGTATGTTCCATATAGAATTGCCCCAAGTCCCTTTTAAAACATCGCTCCAAATGAATGATGATCATCTGCTTGGTTATGATTTGGTTTATTTGTTTCATTGGAAAAAAAATACTCTCTTTGTTTAATTTATTTAATCATTTCAAAGATAAGACCATTATGCTAATGCATTTAAGTACCTCTTATTGATTCTCATTAGGAGAAATTATCAAGAACTTTATGAAGAACAGTGCTAGTCAGTTGACTTTTTATGGGTAAGTATGTTTGCCACACGTGGTTGAGGAGCTTTGTCTGGCCGAAGAAGGTTCTGATCATTGGTTGTCTTCTGCAGCTTATTTTGCTTACAAGAAAAAGTGAAGGAACGTGAACTTTGTGTGTTTTTCAGAAATAATCATTTCAACACTATGTTTAAGGTTAGTATGTGGCATGTAGAACTATATTATATATCCATACTTTACTCAGGATTGAAATGATTTATGAATAAGTTGGTATGAATTGTCTGCATAGTGATGTTTGTAACCCATGAGGTGAAAACATTGATTATTGACACTTGGGTCTTTGGGTCCCGACCCAAGAGGACTTTACATATTCTTGTTGCAGTCCTAGTGGTATTGGTAGGCCCACACAAATATATTGCATGTGAGTACATATGAAGGTCTGGAGCTTGTGGTAAAGCATGAAAGATCACCCTATAGACTTTATATGAAGGCTCCTCATTTTAGATTTTGCAGTTGATACGGAATAAGGTTGTGCCAGAAATGTGTTTGGTCTAGTTAGCATGCTGTCATTTGATTTTTGCACTAATTTTTCAGTTGCACATTTATATGTTATTTTTATAATAATAAGAAATAGCTCCTCCTTAAATTTAAACTACTAGATTCTATTCAAGAAATGGACTGATAGTGGTTCTTCTTCTTCTTCTTCTTCTTCTTCTTCCTCTTGTTATTATTATTATTATCATTATTATTATTATTTTTTAATATGTTTTGTCTTTTGGTTTATATTGCCAACTTTGACAGTTCAACTGTTTGCTTCTTGACCCCAGTTTGTTGGATTTAAACCTAATATAAGTTTATTTGCAGTATGAAGGTGAACTATACATTTTAGCAACAGACCAAGGTTACATTAATCAGCCTGATTTGGTATGGGAAAAGCTAAATGAGGTGAGATATAGCGTGGGATATCTCATTTCCTTTTATATTATTGATTGAGCTTAGTTTCCTGTGG